>PVKS010003888.1:0-99055 GCA_004027875.1 Aplodontia rufa
GGGAAAAAAAAAAAAAAGAAGCATCCTAATCATCCACTCTTGTGAAAATGACTTTTAAGCTCCAGGGAAATACTTCTGCCCATTTCTTATGCTATGTCCTCAAATTAATTGCATCTGAACCCCAGGAAATTTTGTGGGGATCTCACTGACAATGTCAGAGATAGATACTGCTTGAAAATTGGGGAGGATTTGAGAGACAAAAAATCTAGTTATGAGAAAAGATAACAATTCATATGTCAAATTCTTCCTCTCATTAATATGTATGCAATGGTATCTTGCAGATAATACATTAATGCCCAACAGTGCCAAGCATTCTTTGAATTTTTTTTGCATTTCTTCATGTCCCAAATTATAGCTATAGAACAAGTCAACAATTACAGAAGTCTCTGCAATATTTGCATGTTGTAGTGGAGAAACATTGCATAATATCATATTAAAGATTTCATATTGTTCTTTAAATTTTTACAGGTAAGTCTAGATTTACATGCACAAAATATGATCCTGAGTTAATACAATGGCAACTAGAGGAACATTAGCTATTGGAATTATACATCATTTTTTAATTTGATAGTATTGAATTTAAATTTTAAAGTTAATTTAAAATTTAATACTTGTATGCCTTTGATTTAAATTTTTGATATTAGCTATAATGTGCCTTACATCTTATTTTAATAGATTTTTTAAGTTAGAAGAAAAATAATATAAAATGTTAATTTAAAAAAATTTACATTTATTTGAGACCAGTCTGAGAAATTTAATGAGTCCCCATTACAAAATAAACAAAACAGGCTGGGGATGTAGGTCATGGTAGAAGCATCCCTATGTTCAATACCCAGTACTAGGAAAAACAAATTACATTTGTCTTATTTCAGCATCTTTGATGAAAATATATTCTAATTTTTTTTCATTCATTATGGTCAATAGAACCTAAATTATATGACAATCTTGGTTAGAAAAATAGTGATTTTTGCTGAGAAAAAAATGAAAGAAAATACATTTTTTGGAATAACTGCATAGTAATTTATAAGATATATATGTGTGTCTATGTGTTCACTATTTAGATCATCACCAAATTACCGACAGAAAAACCATTCATGCTCATAAAAATTTAATTCATTTGTCTCTTACTATTTGATGATTTTCGATCATAAAAATCCATAACTTTGAATATTTATATTGATTTTTTCATTAGAAATATATACTTGTCACATTAGAAAGACAGATTATAGTTCACTTATCAATTTGGTACCTCGCTTTAGGTCCTTTTCAGCCTTGTGTTACTTAGTGCTGCTCAGTGAGAGCGCTGCACTGCTGGAGCAGCCTGCCTGTCAATCGCTGGTGTGGGAACCCAGTTCCAGCTACCAGGTTGCACACCCCGACCCATGGCTCGGCTGCTGATGGCATCTATTGACCCATCAGAGGCTGGGACGCAAGCGGATCCACCTGCTGCTCATAAAGTGAGATGAACAGGGTCCTGGATCCACTTTTGTGAGTGCTAGCACTTTTTCAGTTTGGGAAGTCCATTTGTCTTTTTTGGGGGGTGGGGATCCCCCTCCTTTGTTTTTGTTTTTTTTTAAGAGAGAGTTAATTTTATTTTTTCATTTTTGTTTTTCCTCCGCTTTGTGTATATGATGCTGGTGATTTAACCCAGGTCCTCATGCAGGCCAGGCAAGCACCCTACCACTGAGCCACCTCTCCCCTTTTTAAGAAAAGTTTAGAAAGCTACAAACACAAAACTAGGTGTTGAAAGAAAATATTTCAAATGAGAAAACAAATTTTAAAATTTTTTTAAATTTAAAAAATTTAAAGCCACATCATCAAAGCCTCTCTGATATATCTGCATAATGGTTTTTATGTTCCCCACATTTTTTGGCTGAATACTATTCAATCACTTCTTCATGCAACAATGACCTCAAAATACCATTTTTAAAGGAGAATAGAGGGTTAATACAGTGATTCCTCTACCATAATTGATCAGAATTTGTTTCTCCCTGTCCTTGAGTTAGTGATAGCTTTAAAATGTTCCTTCACAATGTTCAGCTTCGTAACTTGTTACTGAAAATTTTCTGTATAATTTTATGATTATTACCAAATCTCGGGTCTTTCAAATTTCTTCCTTTTAAAAGCTAGATATCAAGACAATTCAAGTTTTCTTGTTTGGAAAATCATAGTAAATACTTTTTGAACTGATGACATCATTAGCCAGTATACTACTGATGTCTTCTCGTCGGGATATTAGAGCAGCTCCTCCTGATGAGGCGCTGTGGGAATGCTTCTGGAGGTCAAGGATTACATTAGGATGCTAGCAAAAACTGAACCATCTCAGAAACCAGTATGAACCACATAAATATATTCATTGAAACTCAAATCCAATGTATTTTCAACTCAAGTTCCCCTCAATTGAATTCAGAAATATGCCTACAACCCTTCCAAATATCTCAAACACAATGAAAAGTGTGAATGAGGAAATGTCAGAATGGAAAGAGATGGTTGTTGAGCTTGAAGGATCTCACTCTTGCATGTTTTAAATGTGCAGAACTTTTCTGCATTGGTAAGGCTCCTCCCAGGGCCTGACAATGAGACTTGAAGTCTTCAGCTTCAGCTCTGGTTTGAGGTTCCCCAAGGGAAATTCTGATATTCTTACTTGAATGAGAGGAAATGGATTCTGGCAGGCAAAAACAGTAGCTGCCCACTGTAATCATTTTGGCTCTTCCCCTATCCATCAGTAAGTCAAAATTTCCCCTTAGGAACAAATACATCTTCCACAAAATATTTTTGCTGCTCTAATGATGAAAACACAGTGGGCCAGTATGGTGGCACACACCTGTAATTCCAGCCACTCAGAAGGCTGAAACGGGAGGATCACGATTTCCAGGCCAACCTCAACAACTTAGCAAGCCCTTGTCTCAAATTTTAAAATGAAAAGTACTAGAGATGTAGCTCAGAGGTAAAGCACCCCTGGGTTCAGTCCCCGGCACTAAAACACACACATACATGTTCACATGCTCATGTGTGTACACACACACACATGTTATGATTTTCTCATTTTTAGCTTTGTATCCTCATTATTATTTGATTTACTCCCATCTTTCAAGGTGCAGCCCAGTTGCAGGCTTCTCCAACTTTAATCTCCCTGTCCTACAGTTTTCAAAATCTGTTTTTTTAGAAAATCAGCCCTTTAAGATACTCTATTAAAAAAATTTTTTAGAGTGATCTGTGATCCAAAGGTTTGGAAAGTGTTACATGATATTTCTCCCTCTCTCTCCCCCCCAACCCTGTGTGTGTGTGTGTGTGTGTGTGTGTGTGATTCAGAATGCATATTAGACCTTTAGAATATCCATAAAAATGGTACAAAAGGACCACTGCTACACTGTATAGCCACTATCCCACTCTTAGGCCTTGTCCCGCTCTGTCTCATTGTCATTTGTGTATATTTCTCATCTCCTCCAGTAAGTTGCAAACCCCTTTACTTTTTTCCATTTTTATTGGTACCTTATAATTATACGTAATGGTGGGATTCTTTATCATATATTTGTACATGCATGCACTATAACAGTATAATTTGGCCAGTATCATTTCCCAGGGTTTCCCTTTTTCTTCCCCTCCCCCCTCCCCCTGGTCTTTTTCTTCTACTCTTCTGATCTGCCTTAGATTTTTGTGAGATTCCCCCCACCACACCCCCTTCTTTTCCTTTTCCTCTCTAGCTCCCACATAGGAGAGAATACATATGACCTGTTTTAGTCAGCTTTTTCACTGCAGTGACTAAAAGATCTACTGAGAACAATTCTAGGAGAAAAAGGTTTTATTTAGGGGCTCATGGTTTCAGAGGTCTTAGCCCACGGAAGGCTGGCGGCATTCCTCAGGGCTGGAGGTGAGGCTGAACATCACGGGGGCGGGCACGGCTCCAGAGAGACAAGCAGCACCACACATCGAAAGCAGAGAACACAGCTGCCCCCCAGAAACAATAATACCCCAAAGGCACGCCCCCCAATGACCCACCTCCTGCAGCCACATCCTACCAGCCTAAAGTTGCCAGTTAATACGGATTAACTCACTGATTGGGTTAAGGCTTTTATAACCCAATCATTTCACCTTAGCCTTCCCGAATTGTCCCACATAAGCTTTTGGGGGACACCGCACATTCAAATCATAAGATGACCCTTGACTTTCAGGACTAATTTTGGCTTATTTCACTTAACATAACGTCCTTGAGTTTCATCCATTCTTCCTTACGGCTGAATAAAAGTCTATTTTGTATATTTACATGACATTTTTTTATCCATTCATCTATTCAGGGACATCTAGGCTGGTTGCAAAACCAAAGGAACCTTGATCTTTGTTATCTCTTTCCCCAAGCATTCCACAGTATCTGATGTGCAGTAGGTATTTAATACATATTTGTATACCAAACGCACATTGAGCATATTGATATACCTGCTAAACTTTCCAAACTTTTATTTTATTTCAAAAGGAAAGAAAAAAGTGTAAAAAAATTAAGTGCTAGATAATGGAAACTGGAAGGCTTAAACAACTTTTCAAATCCTTTCATACTGCTCATTACTGGTGTTTATCAAGTAGATAAGAAAACTTAGAAGCAACTGCAAACTGTTTGAATAGTCAGACTTAAATTCAATTTGGAATTCACACAGAGAAATGATATTTTTGAAAATTCATGTCTACAAAGGACTGGGAAACCCAGTTAATAAAACTCAGAAGAGAATTGTCGCCTCATGTTTTCAGCTGTGAGAGAGGAAATACACAATAACATTCTTAATAATGTCTAATAATTCACATAGCATAGAGGCACAAAAACTATTCATTCTGGATGACAGCTTATCAGTTCAGGTTCTCGTCCTTCAATCTGGAATAAACGAAGGGCAGACTCAGAATGCTCTGTTGTAGGAAATACTGGTGCCAAAGGAATTTTAATTTCAGAAGACTCAAGTTCAAGTCATGAGTCATTTTCTCCATTTAAGTTAAAACTCTAGTATACTTTTAATTAGTTAAAATTAATATTTCTTACAGAAAAAAATAAGAAAAGAAAGCAAGAAAGTGAGTGAGAGATAGAATCAAAGCAAATTGGCACACTCACTTTCAAAACCTTAGTGTAAACATATGTGGGTACCAACACAAATAAGCCTTACCCACTTGCAGTGTCTTTTCAGAAAATAAAATGACTTGTCTCAAAACCCTCTTAACTATGTTATAAATATATCACATATCACAAATCCATATTACGGTGTTTTGGTTACAGAAAGCTAGTCCAAGTAGTTAATGTGGATAGGTCTGAAGGGTAAAAGTCTCTGCGGGTAGCAAGGTGTTGACGGAGTTGGCTGCCCAGGAGAATCCCAGCTGTGAAACCAAATCCATCCTCCACATGACCTCCAACTGACATTGCCCCTCCTATTCTTTAAGCCAACCATGATCTTCTGGTACCTATGAAAGAAAGCCTGGGCCAACAAACTCCTCCAAGGCCTGAACACTGCTTCCTACTTTAACCTTATTTCTTATCACTTTCTCCTTACAGAACCACTTCAATATTCTGGCATATGCCTTTTTAATCTTTATACCTCCATGGATTTGCTAGAAATGCAAAATACCCTCTCAATTCTCATCCATCCTATCTCTTATCTCCTTCCTCCTCAGTTTAAGCAATTCCCTTGCATTATTTGAAACAATGCTTAGACTAGCAAATCTACTCCTAGGTACATATATATCCAGAGAAATGAAGTTGTGCCCATACAAAATCTTGCGCTCAAATATTCCCAGCGGCGTTACTTATAATAGCCCCAACGTGGAAACAGCCCAAATGTTCAACTGATAAATACACAAAAGAAAGTGGTACATCCATGTAATGGAATATTATTTGACAACAAAAGGAATGAAGTACAACATGGCTGAATCTTGAAAACATGCTAAGTGAAAGAAGCCATTCACAAAGGCCCACACACTGTGTGATTCCATTTACATTAAATGATCAGAATAGGCAAATTGACGGAGTCAGGAAGTATATTAGTGGTTGCCTGGGGCTTATAAGGGTTTTAGAAAATGCAGGTGGCTACCAATGGGCACAGTTACTTTTTTTTTTTTTTAAGGGAGAGAGGGACAGTGAGAGAGAGAGAAAGAGAGAATCTCTTCTGTTTAGTTTTTCACCCAGCTTTCGTTGCTCTGACACTTCATGGTGTATGTGGTGCTAGGGTTCAAACCCAAGTCCACACACATGCCAGAAAAATGCCATAACCGCTGAGCCTCCTCCAGCCCAGGCACAGAGTTACTTTAAAATTCAATGAAAATGTTCTAAAATTATCTGTTGGGATGGTTGCACCACCCTATGAGCACACTAAAAGCCAGTAAATTACACACTCTAGTCAGTCGATCACATGCTATATAAACTGTTTCTCAATAAAACTGTTGGAAACAAAAAAAAGCAGCGTGCAAGCCAGGCTCAGTAATGTACTCCTGTAAACCCACCACTCAGCAAACAGACCGAAGTAGGAGGACCTCAAGTTTGAGGCCAGCCTGGGAAACTTAGGGAAACACTGTCTCAAAATGAAAAAGGAAAAGCTGGTGATGTGGCTCAGGGGTAGAGCACCCTGGACTCAATCTCCAGTACCACAAAGAAATAATAATAAAAATAATTTTAAAACCATGTTCAGTTGCACAACTTCTCAGGAACTTCCTTTGACTATTCCCTGTATGTCTATAACATTTCCTATGATTTTTTTTATACTGGAGATTGAACCCGGGCATGTTTACCATGAAATACATCCCTAGTCCTAATTTTCATTTTGAATCAGGAGTTCCCTAAGATGCTTAGGGCCTTGCTAAGTTGCTGAGGTTGGCCTTGAACCTGTGACTCTCCTGCCTCAGCCACCTGAGTCACTGAGATTACAAGTGTGTGACATAGCATCTAGTGTCATCCCAAGATAACTTATATCCTTGTCACTGTATATATAAAAATTAACAGCAATCATTTTATCAAGTATCTTATTCCTCATATCTAATTTAATACTTTCAGTAAATCTCTGAGCTAAGTAGTATTATACCAATTTACAATTTTTCAGAGCTTTGTCATTCAACAAAACTACTTCTCAAAGGCCCACAGATCAAATGATACACATGGAAATATTTTGAGTATTCCAAAGTCACAACAATAAAAAAAAACTTTATATTAGTTAACAGTATTTTAAAATCAGATTTTACATTAAATTCATTTTGTTAGCCTACCTTGACAATAAAAGTACCCTTAGATAATTTTTTTTCTGTCCTGGGGCCTGAACCCAAGGGTGCTCTACCACTGAGCTATCTCCCCAGCACCCCACTACCATCTTTTTTAAAATTTGAAATGGGGTTTTGCTAAGGCTGATTTTGAAATTGTAATTCCCAGGAGTCTCATCATCCTGGGTGGCTGGTGGCACCAACTAACTTGGATCCTCAGGAAAAATTTGACCCAAATCCTTAAATTGAGGAAGCCCTCTCCAATTTTCCATGTCACTTACTACTATTATCTCATACTCAGCTCACCTTACAACTTATTCTATCTGAATAAGAAGACACAGATGTTTGTAACCAACTACTGCCCTTTGACAAGGACCATGCCCTATTTATCTTTGCATCCCTAGTATCTGCACAACACATGATAAATAGCATGAACACAATAAATAACTCTGAATTCTTACCTTTCCAATATTATAAGTGAACTGTGTTTTGAAGCATGTTTCCAATTTTTTTTCACCTCTCCATTTTGCCAGCTAATATATCCCCAGAGTATAGCCTTGCATTGGACCTATGTTAGCTAGTTTTCTGTAACTATAACAAAATACCTGAGATAATCAACTTATAAAGAAAAAAGATTTATTTTAGCTCACAGTTTTGTAGATGCCAGGCCATGATCCTTTGGCCCTGTTGCTTTTGGTTGGGTGGCAAGGCAGCACATCATGGCAGGAGCACATAGCAGAGCAAAACCACTCTCCTCATGGCCAGCAAGCAAAAGAGTGAGAAGTAGACCCAGATACCACAGTTCCCATCAAGGGCATTGCCCCCATTGCCTAAAAACTTCCTACTGGGCCCCACCTCATAAAGGCCCACCCCCGCTGGGGATCAAGTCCTTAACATATGAGAGTTTGGAGGGCATTTTAGATCTCAAGTATATCAGGGACTTTGGCTGAAATTAGTTCAACAAGTGTCTATCAACCCCTGCCTTCCAGAGAAGTAAAACGAGGTAAGACCTTGCTTACTCACAGAACCCCAGGAGCAAATGGAGCAAAGATAATTAACAAAATGTAATGTAGGCATGCGGAATATAGAGTTGGATCCTCTGTCACTACCCTGGTAAGTGATTCATATCTAGTAAACTTTACAAATACATGCTTATGAACAATAAAACTTCACTAATTTTTCATTATCTAATTTGGACTGGTCTGATCCAGTCTGAAGATTGTTTGAAAGTGTTCTTTGTGGATATATTTTGCCACAAAAAGTAGCAGCATAAATGGACTTTATAGAAACTTATTTAACTTATTTAGCTGGGGAAAAAAGTCCTACTTGAATGTATTACTGCTTATAAAATTATACTAATTAAAATGAATTTTTCAGCACTTAAAATAATTCTAAAAGGCCCTCAAAGCATTTTATTGACCCCCAGTACTGACTTCCATGATGACATACTGCAATCTAATCCAAACGTTTTCACTAATTAACAAATGGTTCAGAAGATTAGCCATTTTCCATAAAGTTACATTAATCATTTTACATACCATACATACATGAAAGCTAACTTCTTAATCTACTGATAATGCTTTTTATTTTATTTTTTTGAGGATCTTGCTAAGTTGAGTCTGGCCTCAAACTTGTGATCCTGCTGCTTCAGCCTCCTAAGTTGCTAGAATTACAGGTGTGCACCACATACCTGGCCTAATAATATTTTATTGAGTACATATGTCCCTAATTTTTAAAAATTCAGACTTACCATAGAAAATTAGTAGAAGATAAATATTAAATTTCTCACAATCCCAATTACCAAAGATTCACATTTAACATTTTGGTTATCTTTCCTTACAGTCTTCTTTCTATTCATATATTTTGCATAGACTTACTCATAAAATAAATAACTTTTGTACACTGCTTTCCATTTAAAGTTGTAACAATTTTTAATGTTTGCACAATATTACATTGTGTGTGTACATACACTAATTCTCATAACTATCTCCCTATTGTTGGATATTTGCTATGTCTCATTTTTCAGATTTATAATAATGAAATTTATAATAATGCCACAATTATCTCAATAAATAATTTTTCTCTGCCAACTTATGTTCTCAGTGTAAATCCCCAAGAATAGAATGGCATTATTGGACTCTCCTTCTTTATTACCAACTGCCATGAACTTTGGATTGATGTTAACTCCCACCAGCACTGATGGGGAAGAAAGTGCATCAATTTATTCTGTTGTTTTTTTTTTAAGAGAGAGATAGAGAGACAAAATCAGTTTTATTTATTTTTTTCATCTGGTCTTTGTTTCTTTGATAATTAGTTGTGTATACAGAACTGGGGTTCAAACCTAGGTCCTTGCATGTGCCAGGCAAGCGTTTCAACAAGTAAGCCACCACCACTCCAGCCCCATCAATTCATTATTTTTTTGAAAGAGAGAGAGGCAGTGAGAGAGAAGGAGAGAGAGAGAGAGAATCAATTTTATTTATTTTTCATGTGGCCTTCGTTGCTCCAACACATCATTGCATATGTGCAGTGGCGGTAGGAACCCATGTCCTCGTCCTCACTCGTGTGAAGCAAGCACTCCAAATGCTGAGCCACAGCTCCAGCCCCCATCGATTCATTCTTTTTTGTTGTTATTATTAAGATAGAGGGACAGTGAGAGAGAGAGAGAGAGAGAGAGACAGAAAGAATCAATTTTATTTAGTTTTTCATGTGGCTTTCCTTGCTCCAACACTTTGTTGTGTACGTGGTGCTGGGGTTCAAACCTACGTCCTTGTACATGCCAGGCAAGTGCTGTAACCGCTGAGCCACCACTCCAGCCCCCCATCAATTAATTCTTAATTAGAATTTTCTCTTATGATGTCTTTTCAATCCTTACACAGAGGAATGGCAAAGTCAGAGACATGTGTCTTTGGTGACATGTCACTTGCTTTTCATGCCTGCTCATGCAGCCACCTTGTGCCCCCTCTCCCTTTGGGCATATAGTGTCCCTTCTCCACCTGGAATCCCACTGGGGTGCACATTCCAGGAAGGAGCTAATCGCTCAGCCTTACTGGGGAAGAATTGCAAATAGCTTAGATCTGCTCATGCTAGAAAGGATTTGCGCTGCATCCATCCCAGGAGAGGCAAAGAAAGCTTCAGTGTAGCCAGGTACTTCCTGGGGCCCAAGGCAGAAGACTGCTGGTCCATTTTGAAAGAATAATTTGAGTTATAAAGGCTTTTATTTATATATTCTGATTGTAAATGTAATATTTATTCCATATTAAAAGTATTGAAAACATCATCTCCAAAAGAAAAATGAACCCAAATCACATAGGATTGCATCGCCCAGCTATGTGTACCCTCACTGAGCGCTACAGACTGCATTCTTTGAGATAGGATGGATCCTGCTTATTTCTTTGTGATCAGCTACCAGAAATCTGTACTCAGCTAGGCCACTAGAATTAGAACGAGAAAAGGCAATTTTATCCCCATCCCTAGGACCCTGCCACCCCACACCCCATGAGCTCAAAGGGCTCTTGGGCCCAGACAAGCAATTCTTCCCCATCCTCAGCTAGAAGATAACATGTTTCCTGTCTGTATTTGGAATCCAGAAGCATTTCCTGGAATTCAACCACATTCCTCTCTACAGAGAAAGGGGCATTTTAGAAATCCAAGTCCTCCAGAATGAAAGCTTAGTTATTAACATACGAGTCCTGATACTGTTTCCCTTGAGGATAATTATCAAGTGTAAGGAAAGATGAATGAAGGAAAGAAAGAGAGAGGAGAGTAGCGGCTCAATGGTAACACAGGTTTATTTTGGAGAAACCTGCAGAGGGGTCCCAGTGGAGTCTGGGACCCACCTGTCACTTACAGCCTGGGGTAGATATAGAGGGAATGCGGGGGAGGGGGTCAAGGTTGGAGCTTTCTGGTTACAATAAGAGTTTCGGTAGAGTGTGATTTTTCTGATAAGGACCCCCGAGTCAATAGATTCCCATAAGGGCCTGAGTCAGTAGATTTTGAAACAGTGAGTAGGGCTTTGCTGTCTGGCTCACATGGGTGATTTCTGGTAATTTTCCATATCCATCATCAAGTACTGTCTTTTGTGCTTCTGCTTTGAAGGACTTAGTCAGGCATTCGACCGTCCTTGGCCTCACAGTTTTCCAACTAATTTGTTCTTAAGAAACAGTATGTTGCAGTGGGCAAGGGTGTTAGTCTTATAATTGCAAGCTATGTGGGTAGAGCCATGGTCCATAGCTGGTGGGGATGAGTAAGGGTTCAGCTTGCTTGAAAGGAAACTTGATGCATCCTCGAAACTATAAACATATATGGCCTTTGATTCAGTAACTCCATTTCTGTGGATTCCCACAGATAGAACTGCACACTTAAGAAATGATCATGTACTGAATGCTTATTGTAGCATTTATATTATTATAATTACATATGACGTATACATATATTAATTCTATTATTGTTGTTGCTGTTATTATAACAAAAGATGGATAAACAACCAAAATGTTCTCAATAGGAGACTGGTGAAATAAATTGCACAACACTTGAACAAAGGAATACAATACAGATGTAAAGGTGAGAAAGAGCTCTATGTACCAAGATGGTAGATGTTTAAGATTACATATAGAAGATATGTGAGTCACATTATGTAGAAGATAATAGATGTTTTATATGTGGTCAGTACTGTATATCCATGACATATCTTCTTCATATTAAATATATAATATGAGAAAGACAGCTTAGAGTAGGGATTTAAGAACAAAGGTCTGGAGCCAGACTACCCAAATCTGAAGCCTGGCTGCACCTCTCACTGGCTGTGTAATCTTGGAGAAGTTGAGTACCCTCTCTATGTCTCAACATAAACTTCTGTAAGTGAAATAATGATGAGTACTTACCTCACAGGATTGATGAGCACATTCGAAGCATTTAGAAGTAAGTGCGGCATATAGTGGAGAAGCACCATGCAAATATTACTCTATATACCATTAAGTGAAAAGAGCAAAATATGAAGACTACAGTCATGTGGAATTTCTGCAAGCCTAAGATTCCTATCTCTATAAAATCCTATCCCTGAGTAATTGAGACACACTGGTAATACGGTTAGCATGGCGCTGGCCATGGTCTGTGCTCTTTGGAGCACTGATATTTTTAGTCTTCATTTTCACTTTTTCCAGGTGCCCCCACAGACACTCATTCTCTCCTCAAGGTGCCTGCATTCCAAAACCTGAGACCAGATCACCTGTGGATGGCAGAGTGAGGCCAGACTTTGGGACAAATGTATTAATTATGTTTTAATACATCTCTTGGGGCTGTGATAGGACTAGAAATAATGTTTGTGAAGTACTCAGCACAGAAAAGGCACTGACTCCATGGATTTTGACAGGAAGAAGAGGAAAAGAGGGAAGTCTGGGAAACAGACATTGATTCCAGATCTTCCTCTTCTGGTGTTGAGGACAGATTCGTGACTGAAGACCTGTTAGTGAGTCTTACCGTCTTCTAGCCTCCTGGGGAATAGAGAGCATCTGAGTCGAGTGGACGCATCGTCATTCTCAATGGTGCCAAATAGAACAATTCTGTGCAGGTCACTAATACAGAAATGCACTGTGGAGTGAGCTGATCAAGAAGTATTACACTTTTGAGCACCACTGTGTACCAGATGTGCCCCTGACACTGAGTACACAGCCTCCAGCACAGCAGATGAAGCCTCTATTCCCATAGTACCTACATCAGAGAGGAGGTAAGGCTGTCACACATAAGCTCAGAGAATTAGGGTCATGTTTGCAGGGTGCTGCCTAAATGAGATAGTCACAACGTTAAGTTGGGGAGTTCAGGTACACTGGAGTTCTGACCTGCTACTTGAAGATTTTCTAGTCTCTACTTTGTGAAAGATTGAGGACTTGAGCCACACTCTTTTCATGGAAGGAGGAGGAAAGTGAGGTCAAGTTAGAGATCGAATCATCAGTTTAAACTTAGCACCATCATTAAAGAGAATAGTCTGCAGGGGGTGGTGGAGCCAAGATTGGGCTGGAAGACCTCTAGTTGTCAAGACACTCTGGACCCCTACACCTACCCTGCCCAGTTTGGCACGAACCCTAATAATGATGTGATGCTGTTATAGAATTAACCCTAATATCATTTTTAAGCCTTTCTTTTCTTCTTGTTGAGAGCCATGTGCAGTTCGAGGCATTACGGAGTCAAGTTTTTACTGTCCTAGAACAGAAGGGTCAAATTTTTGGCAAAAATGTATATAAGCAAAATCCCATGCGTGTCTATAAAACTAAATAGTAATTGCAAAGTATCTCTTATTATGAGCCTGAGATGTTTTCCAGATTTTAAAATATCTAGTTTTAAATTCATGATTCTTTTGAGAAATTCAGGAAAGTAAAATAAATCTTCTCCTTTATATATGAGTTCCTCGGGGAAAACAGAACTTTATGTAAATAGCTGCAGGTGGTGATGTAACAGGATTATGACAGGCTTCTATAAATTCCCAAGTTCTTCAAGTGGGCAAGGAGCAAAGGCTAAACCTTCGCAAATTCTGTTCCTTTTCCCTAGAGCACCCTCTTCTTTCTTTCCCATTTGCACGGAATTCACCTGAAGAATGTCTAACTTTCTTTCAATTGCAACTGAAAAGTCCCTTTTTCTGGGAAGCCTTCTCAAATCTACCCAAGACTGGATTAGTTACCTTCCTCTGTGCTACATTAGCAACAAGAGTCATTAATTTAAATAGTCCTTACCGCACTATGTAAATACAGTTCTGTTTTGCTCTTGGCCTCAAATGTTCCAGATCAGTTGAAAAAGAATCCTTTCATTGTCATGCACTATCATCATTGCTAGGTTGGCCTTTATTATAAATAGTATTTTATCTGAGTACTTATGTGTAACAGTACTGCCCAACAGAAATATAATACAAGCCATATCTATAGCCTTAAATTTCTAGTCACTCCATTTTAAGATGTAAAAAGTAACAGATAAAATTAATTTTTTAAAGAGAGAGGGATAGAATGAGAGAGAGAGAAAGAAAATTAATTTTATATATTCAGCTGCTTTTTTAAGATAGAGAGAGAGGGACAGTGAGGGGAGAGAGGGAGAGAGAATCAATTTTATTTAGTTTTTCATGTAGTTTTCATTGCTCTGACACTTAATTGTGTACATGGTGCAGGAGTTTGAACCCAGGTCCTTGTGCATACCAGGCAAGCATTGCAACTTCTGGGCCACTGCTCCAGCCCCAGATAAAATTAATTTTAATGTTACATTTTATTTAACCCAAAATATCCTAAGGGTTATCACTTCTACATGTAATCAATGTAAGAACTACTGATGAAATATTTGCATTCTCTTTTTCCGTAGGAAAGCTTAAAAATCTTGTATTTTACATTTAGAGCATATCTCAATTAGGTATAGCTACATTTCAAATGATCAATAGTTATACATAACCATGAGTTAGATTATATTAGATAGTTTAATCTCCATGAACTCAACATCCAAAAGTAGAACAAAATATTACCGTGATCTATATTTATCTACTCATGGTCTCTTCACTCAATCTGCTTCCTGTCAGTTTGACTCTTCGACTAGATTTTGGATTCCTACAGAAGAGAACATGTATGTTAAATAGCTATCGGTGTCTCACTGACTTCTCAAAGGTGGTTTGCAGACCCTGGGGTCCCCAAGACATTTTTAGGGCTTATTTTTATCATAATATTAAGACAATGTTTCCCTTTTTCACTACGTTGACATTTGCACATATTATAATATGTGTACAATGGCTGCGTCTTAGTGCAAACCAAGGCAGTAGTTCCAAGCCCTATTGGTAGGCATTATAATCTTCAATGCTATGCACATTGGACTTTTAAAAAAATCAAGTTTTGCTTTTAAATGTCCTTGATGAAGCAGAACTTATTAAATCTTGGCCCTTGAATGCTCAACTTTTTAATAGTCTGAATGATAAATTGGGGACATGCATAAAGAACTTAGGCTGCACACTAGAGTACAACGCACTTGTACCATTGTTTGCATTGTGAGTTGAACTAGTCACTTTTTCCATGTAGCATCATTTTTTACTTGAAATGACAATTGGAAAAGTATTATTATTCAGATTTTTGGAATTTAGTGGACATTTTCTCAAACTAAAACTGTCATTTCAAAGAAACAACCCATAAATGTGTAGATAAAAATAAAAATTTGACCATCAAGTGAAAACTCAAATTTTGGAAAATTTGTATCCACCGCCATAAATTTCACAGTTTCTCAGTAGGAAGCACTTGCTGAAAGAGATAAGTTGTGATGTTGACAAATACGATTTTTTCATTGTTGCATAAAGAAACAGCAACCTTTAGAAGATACATACAACACAGAGAGCCAAGACTTTTCTAAAGACCAATGTATGATGTTACAGAAATCAATTCAAAGGATTAATATATACTAATGGCATTTAATGTAAGAGAGAACAAGATTGTTCACTGAGATGGCTCTAGATATTATATCACAACTAACCTTTAACAAACTACTACTTATTGAGTGAGTTTTGCTACAGGATTAAAAAGAATATCCACAACTACTTGAAAACGCTACTAAAATGCCTCTTCCTTTTCCAATCACAAATGTGTATTTTTTTCTTCATATACTTCCACTAAAAATATAGGCAACAGATTTATTCCAGTTGCTTTCTATTAGGCCAGACATTTACAAAAATGTAAAACAGAGACATTCCACTATTTTCTTTTTGTTTTGGAAAATATACTTTTTTAAAGACATGTATTATGCACATTACAATATAATGGGTTTATTATTGTTACTTTTAAACAAATTAATAAATCAGTATTTTAAGATGTCTCTTTTAATTGCTTATACAGTAAATATTGATAGATAAAACTAACATAAACAAAAGCTCTTTAGGAGCCTAAATTATCTTTCAGAGTGTAAAATATTCCTAAGATCAAAAGTTTAAGAACTGGGGCTGGAGCTGTGGCTCAGAGGTTACAGCACTTGCCTGGCATGCACATGGATGAGGGTTTGAACTTCAGTACCACGTACACAATGAAGTATCAGAGCAACAAAGGCCACTTGAAAATCTAAATAAAAAATTTATTCTCTTTCTCTTTTTCAAGAGAGAGGGACAGTGAGAGAGAGAAAGAATGAATTTTATTTAGTTTTTCATGCGACTTTCATTGCTCTGACACTTTGTTGTAGTGCTGAGGTTTGAACTCATGTCCTCATGCGTGCCTGGCAAGCACTGTAACAGCTGAGCTACCATTCCAGACCCTCTTTCTTTCTCTTTAAAAAAAAAAAAAATGTTTAAGAACCACAGCTGAAGTGTGGCTCAGCTGTTTCGCATTTGCCTGGCATGATTGAGGACCCGAGTTCAAACCCCAGCACCACATATGCATCTAAGTGTCGAAGCAATGAAAACTAAATAAAATAAATTAATTAATTAATTAAATAAATGAAAATTAAATAAAGTTGATTCTCTCTCCCACTCCTCTCCCTCTCTTTCTTAAAAAAAGAACAAAAGATTAAGAACCATTAGTGAATTTTCATATGTTAATACTTCCTCAACAAATAATGCAAGTCACTATCACCAATCATGGAATAAATCAATGTCATGTGCTTCCTAATGGGAGGACCTGAGAGAGATACAGTATTTCCGTGGTATTCCTAACATAATATATGCACATTCTGATTATAATCATGAAGAAACATCAGACAAAACCATGGAGAGAGACATTGTACCAAATATTTTGCTTGCATTTTTAAAAAATACTGATTCAAGATAGACAAAGCAAAATCAAGAAATGACATCAGTCTAAAGGAGACTAAAAAAGACAAGAAACTGAATTCCACATATCATCTGGGAGATTCTTTTAGCACACAAAAAAAATTATTGGCAATTGGAAAAATCTGAGTAAGGACTGTATTCTAGACAAAAACATTGTCTTCACGCTAATTCCTTGATTTTGATCACTGTACAGCATTATGTAAGAGAATGATTTTGTTTTGGAGAAATACACACTGAATGGGTCAAAAGGTTATCATTTCTGCAATTCCTGTTCAAAGAATTCAGTAAACAATATGAGAGCGAGCACATGCTCACAAGCACCAAGCAAAGAGAGACAGAGATAAAATGTTCATGTTTGGATTTTATAAAGAGCTGAAAAAGAGCAGTTCAAAGTTCCCAACAAGGAGATGATAAATGTTTAAGGAGATGGCAGTGCTCATTACCCTCACTTAATCATTATATGTATCCCAAAATATGCATAATTATATGCCAATTAATAAAAATGAAAGAAAAAACAACTAAAAAGAATCAAAACTTATTATTTGCAATCTGGGAAAAGGCTATTCAGAAATTCTTTGTAATATTTGTGCAACTTTTCTGTTAGGAATTAGGTCGAAATAAACAGTTAAATGTTAAAAAATGAAGTTAACTTAATGAACAGTTGTGTGAATCTTTTTCTAGATACCCCACCTTCTTCAGCTTCTGGATTTAGCCATTAGAAGGTGCTAGAAAAAAATAGAGGAAAAAGAAAACTTTCATGATTGTGATTATATCCTTGCATTAATAATTCGAGGTAAAATGTTCCTTCAAAAATCTACCTCCCCTAGTGATTTTGTTAAAAGGGCCGTTAGACCCTTGAACTTAAGCTTTTCGTTGAATGGACTGATAACTGCTTCTACTTTGGCGAGGGGAAACAGGATGTGTTCCCCTCCTGGCTCTGAAGCTGCAAAGTGAGGATAAAGTGACTCCTGGAACAGCGGGGCGCGCCTTTCTTTGACTTCTGCCTCAACTCTGGTCCGCAGGCTTCGGGGCAGATCGCAGAGAAGGTCGACCGGCGGCCCCGCCCCGGGGGACTCGGCCCGGAGGGGGCGGGGTCGGCATCCGCCACTCTGGGCTCCGCTGCTCAGGTCTGGGCATGCGCGGCTGGCGGCCCGCGGCTCTGCGGCGTGGAGGCTGAGAGGAGCCCGGGCCTTCTAGGAGTGGCCGGAAGCGCGTGTGGTTAGCCGTCCGCGCTGGTATAATTAGAAGCAGATCAGGCGGCGAGGGAGGGCTTGTTAAAAAACAACACGCCTTCAGTCTCAGCGTTTCAGTTCTGCAAAGGCAACCTCGCCGGCCTCCAGTAGGCCCGAGGTCAAGCGCCTGCCCCTAAGCCATTGTGCGCCTGAGGGCCGCTTCCTTCCTGTGCCGGAAGGGGTGTTGAGCTCTGGTTGCTCGTCCTGAGAGGAAGGCGCCCACGCACTGTGGGTGCTCTAACCAGAGTTAAGGGCTTGGAAAGCTGGGGGGGCTAAAGAAATCGCACTGGGTCCCGGAACAGCTTAAGGTCCAGACCAGAGCCCTTCCCAGGACCTCTTGAGGACGCATCTGCTGGATTCCACATTCGACCTGAAAAGCCCCAAGCCACGCTTAGAGGAAAACACAGCCTTTACCCCGCCACCTGTGCACCGCACTGCCTGCCCAACGTACCGCTGACCATTCTTCCAGTCCCCCTTAGGCGTCCTGGTCTTCAGCCACCATCCTTGTTTCTAGTATATAGTGGGCATCACCGCTAACATTGACATTAATGTCACATCTGACATTAGATTGTGTGTTGTCTGTCTCCCACATCAGAAGATAAGCTCCATGAGGGTAATTACATGCCCAGGAATTGGGTCTTGATATCTTTAGGGGGCCATTTTGAATTGTTCCCTACACCCAGTTAATTCCAAACTATTTGAAAGCTTGTGCTGAATTATGCCCATGATAGCACAAAGAAATATACCAGCAAAATATTTGCAAGCCCTCAGCTTCTGACCTTTCTTTGTTCATACAAAGAACACTGAAAAATGTAACCAATTCAATTGCATACACTGGTGTCTGTGTATCATTTCTCTGAGTTGTCCTTCGAACAGTCACTTCCACAAGAGCAGGTAGCATCTTCCTCCTGCCACCCGCTGCCCTTTTCCAGCAGTCATCCCAAGGAGGCCCTTTGCCCTGCGTTACCAGAGAGCACTGAACAGGAAGATCATCACTGAAAGAGTAACTGGCACCAGACCTACAAGTGGACACTTGCCCACACACCTCTACAAGACTGGCTGGTGAGACAACACTTTTCACTGTTGACATCTGTGGCTAACCAAGAGGAATGTGGGATGTTGAAGGAGCATTTATGGATGACAGAAGTGAGAAACATCAGCATTTACTACATCCAAGTAAGCTATCAGAATTTCACTTGATACCCATAACATCCCCATAAAGAAGAGTTTTCTGTTTCTATAAGTCAGGAAATTGAGGTCCATAAAGATCAAGCATTGCCCATGGTCAGACAGGTAGCAAGTCATAGAGGCAGGAGATTTGAACCCAGGCAGCCTGACACCAGGGCCTTTGTACAATCCTGACTCCAGGAGTCTGATAGGCAACTGTGATTTCAGGGGTCATGCATAAAGATGAGCACAATTAACTCATTTGCTCACTAAATCCCATTCTAGAGCCTGTAGAGATACATGAATATTTGATCACTGCCCACCTGGATGGATCCATATGGTTTGGAAGAAAAGGCATAAAGTCAGACAGTTTCTTTTGGAAATTAGGGTGAGGGAATTATTGAAAAAGAGCACAAGTAGGTTTCGGAGAGCTGATAATATTTCTTGATATGGTTCAGGTTGCAGTGTGTGAAACAGTTTGTCAAACTTTATCTCTGCACACCTGTGATTTATGCCCTTTTCTTTGTGTATATTATATTTTGAAAAAGGTGTAAAATGAAGGTGTAAAGTCAGGACTCTGAGAAATGTAGGGGCTACAAATTGGGCCACAAGGTAGTCTTTCCCATAGAACTGGATGTCTGGGTCATTCCCCAGCCTTTTGATTAATTGCTTCATTAATTGAAGACCATGAAGTAAGAAGAGAAGAGCTTGAGGTTTTTTTCAGCATCACCATCAAAATTCCTAATATGGGCCCACTTCTAACTCAATTTGATTGTAAAGAAGAGTTAAATAAACATCTTAAGTAACATTTTAAAATGTAGCATATAAGGATTAGTCTAAAGAAAATAAATCTGCTTTAAGTTTGGAAAATTGCTTTTGTAATTGCAGGACTTGTCAGTGCCTTTCGTATATTCACATGATCCACAAGGCTCTAAGAGGGAATTATATTTTGCATTTTGCCCCGAACTTATTTTACTATAGAAAATTTTTCTTAATGCTTTCAGAATTAATATTCTAAGTAAATTTTGAATACTGCTATTGTAAAATTTTGATTTACAGAGCTAGTTCAGCTAAATATGAGATAGTTCAAAAAGTCACTTTTCAAAACGTTTCTTGAGGATTTTCTAGATTATACCTACTGTCCCTCAACAACCAAGGAGAGTTGATTTAAAAGACCAAATAAAATATCCCATAATCTAAGTGACTGGATTAATGATAGGTGCAGAGGATAATTAGGGAGCAGAGGAGATTTGGAGTGCAGAGAAGAAAAAATTAACAGTGACTTGGGCTCCAGGTATCCTGGAAAGTTAAGATTCTTTCTGTTGCAATTAATTTGGTTGAACAAAGTGATTAATTACAATGAGGATATAGGACTCTGTCTTAGAACCCAAGAGTGAATGACTTGGCATCCAGGACAAGTAGGGACCAGACACCTGGATACCATCAAGGCTCCCTCTCAATTAGCCTCAGTACCCACTTCATTCTTATCTCTCCTGGCATACCTATTTTTTTTCTGCATCTTGCTCACAAAATGAAAAACATGGTGACCAACAGTTCCAGAATTTCCATGCCTACTCATTTGGAGAGTCTCAGTGACTGCATTCCAAATTCCTGAGGAAGAGATTTTGGTCAGGCCTCTAGCCACTCGTGAGGTCAATAGGTAGGTCATATATGTGCCAGTCACACAAAGACCACGAGGATTGAGGATTGCATTGTGGACATTCAAATACAGGTGGGGAGCTAGGCCAACCATCCAATAGATGGCTGTTCAAGTCCAGGGATTCATTGTATGTATGTCCATTTTTTAAAGCACTTCCTTGCCTTCCACGTAAATAAAGGAATATATTTTTTGATGACACAGGGACTTTCAGTTCATCATGCTTATGATCCAGAACACCAGCTCTTCTCTACTGACCTGTAGATATGCTCTACTACTGCCTATGCTAAGCATTCTGAAAATCATTTTACCATAGCCATGAAAAGAGACTGCTTTTTTAAAATGATTTATGTCTTTCTCCTAAAAGTGGAGCTTGTGAAAAGAAATTTGTTTCACAATATTATTTTCAGAAACCGGTATTTGAAGCTTCACTGAGCTGATTTTTAGTTGTTTTCTGCTCTCACATCCTCCATATTTAATGCCATCGTTTGGAAAATGGATTGACTTCAGAAGTATTTTTCTCTTGCTTTGGAGATTTTGCACATTGGCCCAAATGGGTTTTTATTTTCCATCTTAATTTATACAGTATAAATACGGTGTTGGACTTTGGAGTTAACAGTTTCACTGTGCAGATGTTTCTTGAAAGCCTTTTCAATTCATAGTGTTGGTTTAAAAAAAATTTTATTAGCCTGGCTGTCTGCCAGAAAAAAAAGAAAAAATAAAGAAAAATTACTATTCCATTTTGCATAGAACTGTAAGATTTTTTTTTTCCTCCTGTTCTTTCCCTACCCCCAGCCAAGCTACATGAGTATTAGGATTAAAGATGCCATAGTGACATCTTGTGGTCAATGACCAGAGACACAGCAAAAAATTATCAGTGGGATAACAAATGACCTAGTTCATTCTCCTACAGCATTTCTTGATTTACTTTATTTTCCATTTGGCCCAAATCTCTTGATTTCCAGGTTGTTTTGTTTTATGGAAAATAGTAAACTTTGCCCCCCATATAAAAAGGATAAACATGTAGTGTTTTGGAAATAAAAGGGCCATAACTCTTGCTCTTGGCTTTTGTTGGATTCCTCGTAAAATCAGTGTTGTGCAAGTTACTCAGTAATAACTGAAAAATATTCAGATCTTTTCCCTAAAAAGTGATATGAAACAAAGACGGTAAATGAGCTTTTGTTCATAATCTAAGCTTTCAAAAATTAATTGGTGGTTTGTTTACTCATTTAATATTTAAATAGAAATGTATGAATAATAACCCTCTATTCTTTATCTCCTCTCCCTAAGTAGCGTCAGTGGAGATGAAATCTGCTTACATCATTTTCTAAAAGAAAAATGTACAAAGTATTGTACAAAGTATTATACAGCAATTGAAAATTATGCATACCAGAAATTTTGTATAGCATAGAAGATATGATGTTGAGAGCAAAACACCAAATTATGTATACAGTGTGATCCTATATACATACCAATGTTGCTTAGCATGTGAAAGGCCCAGTACCACACACAAAGAAAACTTACCTCTCTATATATAATATGAATATCTGTATGGATATAAATATCCACACAAGTGTGGATGTAAATATCAATATCAAGGTTCATGTAGAAAAGAATGTGGACCCAGAAATATGTCTAGAAAGAAATATGCATACTAATAAATATTTTGTTTCATGGCATTATAAGTAATATTTATTTTCTTATATCTTTTTCTATTTTTTATTTACTTGATCATATATTAAAATCATGGTCAGGAAAAATTCTCAGCTCTTTTTATGGGATCAAGGTTCTGTTTGTTTTTATATAAAATATTTTCATTTCAGGATGAGAAAACAAGAAAAAAAATTCCTGCAAGTAAGATACATAGGGGTGTATGGAGATGGGAGAACCTGAGTGAATCCCAGAAATGGAGCTAAGTCATCCCAGGTGAGTTGGAATGCTTGAAATTCCAGAAACATAACGATCTTCTGTCTTTCCTGCCTGTGTCTTCTCTGTGGAGCTGAGGTGGGGAGGACAGCTCTTTGGGAGGTGTGGGGCACTGCAGCAGAACTTTGTCAAAACCTCCAGAGACACTATGAAGTCACTCAGTTTTGTCTTTGGTACAAAATCTAAATGGAACTGTGTATTCAGTAGCCCGCATATGTCAGGTGCTATGCTAGAATGTAGGCCTCTTAATTATAATCCTGGCAACTTAACAAGGAAAATATAAAGGTGAGAAAGGTAAAAACTGGAAAAATTAGGTGCCCCAGATTAGCTGATAGAGCTGGGTTTGACCTCAAAGTCCACACTCTTTATATTACACCTGCTTCTCCCTGTACTTTCAGCAGTTGAAGTACTCCACATACTTTTATTGACCCAGATCTGCAGAATCATAAGACCTTTAAGATTCCTTTAAAAGCCAGTAAATATATCCTAAGGAGGAAACCCTGTCAGGTGCTCTCTGCATTTCTTAGTAGTGGTGAGGCCTTTTATCCATTTTCTTCTAGTGTTGCCATGGAAAGGAGAAGTTTTCTGCTCAGGAAGATGTGCTACTGGGTTAAACTCTTTGGTTGCCTCTCTTCCTCCTCACTCCCTTGGCCTCTGGGGCAGAATAGCATTGTATCTGACATGATCAAACTAATCACAGGACAGACACACTTGCTATAAAGGTTACAACACACACAAAGCTGTCAGGCCCCTTTGTTAATCAATAAGTATAATCTGATTCCCATAAAAGACTAACTTTTTAAACTAAATTAGTCAATAATAAAGTGTATGGAAAAATTAATGAGTACCCAAGAAAATTTTGAAAAATAATATTTTCCAAATTTGTTATGAACCAAAAATCAAAGCTTATTGTAAAGTAATAGCAATTTTTTAAGTGTATATGTGCCAATAGTTGAATAGACAGAGGTCAATGGAAAAGAATAGTAGGGGGAAAAAAATAGGCCCAAGAGCATATGGAAATTTAGTATATGATAGAGATTTGATGTGTATTAAAAAATAGCATCTCAAATCAATAGAGAAAAGATAGATTATTCAATTAAAGGCTTTGGGATGACTAGATAACCATCTAAAAATACCTCACACCTTATACCATGACAAATTCCAGGGTAGGGGGAATGTTAATGTTACAAAAATAATAGCATATTACAAGTGATATGGAAAATTGTGAGATAATCTAAGAGAGAGACAGAAAACAGGCCACAAAATTCTACAGAAAAGACAAAGGACAGAACTGAGAGAAAAAATATATTTGCAGTAGACACAATGCAAATTTTCCTGAATATATAAAGAATTCTTCAAAATCAACAATGAACAATGACTCAAGTGGAAAAATAGAAGGTATGAACCATCTCTTCCCAACAAAGAAAACCCGCATGAGTCCTAAAATGTGGAAAGGGGCTCAAGGTCCCTCACAACTGAAGAAATACACATTTCAACTCTCTGGAAGTTTGATTTTATACTTTGGAACATTGGCAGAAATCAAACTTTGGTCATCAACTGTGCTGGTGAGAGTTTGGGGGAGCAGGCAATCTACATTGCTGGTTGATATGGGAATTGTGTCTAAAGCCCCATACAATGGAAATCTCTGTGAACTGCATTCTACAAATGTAGGTACCCTTTGACCTAGCTATTCCACTTCCAGGAATTTATGGTGTAAAAAATTCTCATGTGTGCAAAATGCCACATGTGCACAGTAATTCACCACAGCAGTGTTTGAAACAGCAAAGGGCTAAAACATCCCAAATATCTATCCGCAGAATATTGGTTAAATAAATTATAGTGCATCCACATAAAAGAATACTGTGAAGCTATAAAAAGAATGAAGAAGCTCTTCTGGGGTTGATATGAATAATCTTTGAGATATATTGTCAAAGTAAAAACAAGGCTTAAACCATTGCACTGCAATTTAAAAAAAACGGAATATACTCAATATATGTATCTGTTTATGGGCATAGTTGATCACCAGAAAAATGTGGTGAAAGTGGTTAGTTAAATATGCAGAAAGAATGGTGTCTGGACATGCCAACCACATATTATCTGTTGCTTTAACCTTCCACTGCTAAGAGCTGTGCTTCTCCTGACTGTCAAAGGAGAGTAAAAAAAAGGACCAAGCACTCTACCACACCAAAAGGGGGGGCGGGCGCTTTTAAATTTGAAAACCTGTGGTTTTATTTTTATCTTAATTGATACAAATTTGCATTCTAGTTAACATAATTTGTCTTAGTTTTAAGATAACAATAATGATAATGCTCTTCACCTTAATTTTAGGAAACTCCCTAGAGTCCATACTCACCTTTAAATTGTCTGCCTGCTTGTTCTTGATCTCTCCTCCTCAGCTACAAACAATAACAGAAACCACTGAGACTTGGTACACAGCAACCCCTTCATATGTAAAATGAGAAAGCAAAGGTTCAAAGAGGACAAACGACTTTTCCAGAATCACCTAAAGCTGAAAAGTAGAAAGATTGAAATTCCACCACAGATTGATCTGACCCCATAGTTATTTCCCTTGCCCTGTATCAAGCAAATTTCCAGTTCTCTGCTGTTCCTCAACACCTACTTAGGATTCTCTCTTTATTTGATTCTCTTTCTAGTCTTCCTCTTTGGAATATTAAATTTTATACCTTCCTTTGGCTTCAGGGTCTAGAAATTCTAGTGGTTTTCAGTCTTGGCTGTGCATTGCAGTCTCTTGGAGATTTAAAACTATACCTGTACCCTGAACAGATCAACCAGGTACTATCTTAATTTATCTGAGATAGGGTCTTGGAATAAATATTTTTCAACCTCTCCACCTACATTCCAGGAGTGTGTCACTCAATTTTGAATCCTCCATACCTAGTAGGCATTCACCAAATATTTATTAAATGGATGGATGGATGATGGATGAATAACTGAACAAATGAACTTTAGGGCAAGGTAGAAGTCAAAACTTAGACAACAAAACAACAATTTTGATAGACTTGAGCTGGTTGAAGCATAGTATAAATGCAGAGTCATTTTAACCTCCTCCTGGGACTATGAAAAAGGAGGCTGTATCCCTGTAACCCAGTGCAGAGCCCCACACAATGGAATACTATAAATAGCAGCCCTGAATCACATGAGGGTTATGTAACATAAGGCTCACAGAACACTGCTGCCTTTATCACTCAGGCTTAAGTTGCTCTGAAATGGAAACTCAGCTGATGCCCCACATATTAGTTTCTCCCAAAGATGAAAAGTCTCCCTGCATTTGCCCAGAGCTTCTATTGCCCCTATTTGAGGCAGGGTTGCCAGAACCCTTCCTGCTAAGGGCCTCCTGCTATCTTTCCAGATAACAAGTAGGCAATTTCAGCAAAAGAATTATTTTTATTTGTAAGGATAAGACCAGAATTTTCCCTGATCAAGAAGGCTGTAACACTGGCTTTGCAGACACCTGGGAGAGTTGGGTCATAGGCTCAGCTGAGACAGGCTGCACTAGTGTGTCTAGTTACAAAGGGGTCACCTCTTCTTGTTCTTCCAGTAGAGAGTCACTGGAACCTTTGGTGAAACACCCAGATACACTCTGCCATTTAGCTCTAGAGGTTTGTAATCCTCTATAAAATGATAGGGCACCTGCCCTGCTGAGAGAGATCCCAAGCTCAGAATGTGCAGTCAGTTCTTACTGGTTGTTGAAGAGGGACTTTGAAATTAATTTTTTCATAAATAAAAGGATAAATATACTGTGGTAGAGACTGGTACCCATACTCTTCTTATAGTCTATGGGTACAACTAGCCTTTCCATCTTTCTCAGTTCCGTATGGCTGTGTGACTCTGTTCTAGCAGAGTGAGGGGTTGCCACATCATACCTGGCCATCCGCATTCCCCATGTTTTAGCTGCCTTCTGGATGGCTGGAATGGAGCTGCCTCTTAGACCTCTTGTGGAAGCCATGCAGAGTCACCATTCTGGGTCTCTGGATGATTGCCTAGTACCCAGTTCTGTCATTAGAGCAAGAAATAGTGTTCTGTTGTGTTTGAGACATTATATACCAGAAAGTTTATTTCTTACAGCAGTAAGCCTTCCCAAGCTAATTATGTGTTATTAATATGCCATTACACTTTTGGCTTTGAAAGAAAAACTCTCCCAGAGTAAACTACCCAAAAACTACTCTGCCCAGTCTGGCTTTGCCCCAAAGTTGTCCATGAACTCAGTATTGTTATCACTCTACAGCCAGGAGCGGTTGCTTGCAAGGTTCACCTAGTTTACGTTTGATGTAAATAAAGCAGCTTTCTCAAATTCCATCTCAAAATATAGGCAGTCCTAGAAAGGATTTCAGTGGAGGTCTGAACTGGAGGAAGGGATACTTCAAGTAAAATATATTACACCATAGATGGTTTCGTAGAACAATCAAACAAATTAAGATTTTTGTTAACCTTTTTAGGCACATTTTAAAAAGATGAAAGCTTCACCAGTCTGGGTTCCTGAATGTACATATATCAAGATGTCTGTAAAAATCTGTCTTTAAATATTTTTGCAGTTCAAGTAATCACAACCTACTTTCTCTGCCTAAGTATTTTTTAAATTATCATAGGTTAGTATTTCTTTTAGTGAAGCACTGCTATATTTTGTAGAAGCTAAAAATGGTCGTTCCACTGAGGAGGCAGAGACAGAATAGAAAAAAAAGAAAATAGAACAATTTAGATGAAAGCTAAAAATAATGTTCAGTTCAGAAATCATTTATGGTAAGAAAGAAAGATTCCTGATCAAGAAAGCAGGAGGAGTGTCCAAGGCACAGGTGGAGAACTTACACTTATCAGTAAACTTTGCAGAATGCTTTCAGAAAATGACCCATGGGGGACTCTGCTGTGCATCTACAACCAAATGCAAATGTCTGGCAGAAGAGATGGAAACTCAGGACTCCAAGCCATACTCTTCCAACTCCAGCTAGCAGAGGAACAAGGGGCAAAGGAGGCGATGATGAAGTATGACTCACTTCTCACTTGGGAAAATAGCCAAGAGGTAACTTGGGAGAAGAGCCCCGGCAACAAAGTAAACATAAGATTGATTCTCCAAATGCCTCTCCAAAAAGTAAACTCTTAAACTCTAGATCCTGACAGGAAGGAAGGGGCACACTAAGATAAGAATTCTATCCTTCTATGTTAGAGAGATTTGGCACAATCTACAGACCTTCCTAGAACACTTATCATTGTATAATTCTCTTCCCAGCCAGCAGGCCAAATCCAGTCTTAATGACTTTGTAAAGCTACCCCAGTGAGCTTGTAGCACACTGTTTAGAAAAGAAAGGCAGTGTAGCTGCAGTTATAGAACCTGAAGTTCTTGATGCCCGCCCCATCAATAAAATGTAATTGGGCACACAGCATAATGTGTATTTATTTATTCATAAAATGTATATGTGTACACTATTATACTAACATATTTTACATGATGTAACATTACCAATAAGAGAAACATTTAAAAAGTAAAAGAAAATAGAATATTTAATTCCTTTGTTTCATGTGGATTGTCATATATCCCATGTTGGACATATCAGAGACCTTATGTTCAGAAGAGTGGTTTCAAAATGAGATTAAAAAAAGCTCTTGGCCAGTGCTATAGCTAAGTGATACCTTTTCAGAACTGTCTAGGTTGAAAGTGTGGATTATATGTTATCTAATATGGTGCACTTGAAGTCTGTTGCCCAGGTAACCTGAAGAAGAATGTGGAAATGGAGCCCCTTAAGGGGATGAAGCATATTTTATTTATCTTGTCTCCCTTTATGGCTAGCAGGGTGCTCTAGGGTACATGTTGGGTCCTCAGTGATACCTATTCAATTTAAACATGAATGAATGATTGAATGTATGAACCATATTTTCAAGCCAGAGGAAAGATAAAAATTAAGATGTAATTCGCACTTTCAGTGAAAAATCTCCACCACAGGTGGAATGCACATCCTCTTCTTGCCTGTACTCTAGAACTTCCAGTACCAGAACACAGCCAAAATCCCTTCTTAACTTCCCATCAAGAACTCTTTCTCCTGCCATGGCTTTTGAGTCTGGGCAGGGCCCATAGATGCCTGAAGAAGACCAAGTGGGGCAACAGGGAGAAGTATTGGAAACTGGCTTAATGGAACAGGCATTAGGGTCTGATAAGCATGGCCATTTTTACCTTTGTTAGGTTCAATGTTTTCTTATATGGATGTCTAATGGTTTTGGAACCTGTTTCACTAACTGCATTGTAAATCTGAGGAAGTGCAGGAAGGCAGGACATTTCTTTTTTTTGCCCTATAATGGTAGTAGAATGAAAACTAGACTTCAAGTACAAACCTGCAACTCTTCTAGCAAACTAGCTAGATGGCCTTAGACAGATAGGTCAGGTGTCTACCTGACCTATCTGATCCAGCCAATGAGGAGAGTACTGCCTCCCTCAAAGGGACATTCAGAAGAGCAAATGAGACATTTTTAAGCTATGGTACTATACACAAATGTAAGGAAGTACTATTAGAAAGTAGTGAATAGGGCTGGAGCAGTCATTCAGCGGTTGTCACTTGCCTGGCATACGAAAGAACACAGATTTGAACCCCAGTACTATGTTTACAACAAAGTGTTGGAGCAATAAAAGCCACATGAAAAAGTAAATAAAATTGATTCTCTTGCTCTCTCTCACACTGTCCCTCTCTAAAAAAAAAGTAGTGAATAGTAGTGAATAAAATATTCATTGAAGTACATTGAATGAAATAAAAGTGATGTAATTCCTCATATAAAGCACACAATTTGTGTGTTCCTCTAAGATTCCTTTTTAAAATATAGTATTAAGTACATAAATAAAATATTGCCACTAATTTATACAATTAATATGTATTAATAATTTTAATTTTAAAAGAAAGCCAGGCAGGGTGGTACACACCTATAATCCCAGTGAGTTGGGAGGCAGAGGCAGGAGGATTGCAAGTTCAAAGCCAGCCTCAGCAGCTAGCAAGGCCCTAAGCAACTTACTGAGACCCTGTCTCAAAATAAAATATAAAAACGGATGAAGGGCTGGGGATGTGGCTCAGTGATTAAGTGCCACTGGCTTCAATCCCTAGCACCAAAAAATAATAATAATAAACATAAAAATACAGAAGTTAACATACATCAACACATCATATTGTTGTCAACAATGAACTTAGAAATTTCAAATATTTGTGATTTTGTAGAAAATTAACATCCTTATATTTTACAGTTTAAAATATGTTGTATTTTGCAGGACACTCCAATATTATAAAATATTGGAGTCCTAAGCACTGTACTGGTTATCATTGAATATGTGACAGAATTACTCTTAAATTTTATTTTCTTCTTTGTGCTTTTCTGTTTTCAGATTTTCTCTAATAAACACAAACTTTTTCCTGATTTTGAAATATTAAAAAAAAAATCACCTTGCTTATAGCCAAGTCTTACTTATGTCTTAGACTGGACGTTGACCACTGATTTTCATCAAACTTTAAAGTTGTGGTAGGAAAAAGATAAGGAATGATATGGTAAATTCACAAGAAACAGGTAATTAAATTGAAACCTGAGTTAAAAATTCTTATCAGGGGCTGGAGCAGTGACTCAGTGGTTGGAGCGTTTGCTTGGCATGCACAAGGAGCTGGGTTCAAACCCCAGTACCATGTAACTGTCAGGGAAACAAAGGCCAGATGAAGAAATAAATAAAATTGATTCTTTCTCCCTCTCTCTTTTAAAAAAAATTTCTCACAAACCATGTCTTAAAATCTGTACTTCATAATTAAAAAAAACACCTGTTGTTGGGTGTGGTGGCATGTGCCTGTAATTCCAGCAGCTCTGGAGGCTGAGGCAGGAGGATTGCAAGTTCAAGGCCAACTTCAGCAACTTATTGAAACCCTGTCTCAAAATAAAAACTAAAAAAGGGTTAGGATGTGGCTCAGTGGTTATGTACTCCTAGGTTAAATCCATAGTATCAAGAGGGGGTGGGGAGGCTATATAATTAATTCTGTGTAAAAATATGGAGAAATAATAACATTCAAATTTGCTTGAATTTGTATAAAGAAAATGTTACAGAAGGTAGAAGGGGGAGAGTGAGGTGAAAATCTAAGTGATGAAGACATGAAAGGAGCAAACCATGAACCTTTTGTTAATTATTTGGATCTTTAAAGCATCTGGAAGTAATAACTATTAAGAAAATGCAAGTGTTATCCACACTCTGACCTTTGTTCTGGTGGGCCAGTTCTGGGAGGTGTGTGTTTGTCAGGGGGAGTGTGGGGGGGCGTATTCTGAAGACTGCCATTGCCAGTGGAGAGATGAATATGCAGGCCTGTAGGCCAGGGAAGCATCAGGATGGTCCTGAGCTCATTTTCCTCAGCCTGCTGAGTAGTGGTGCTTGGATTTATCTGCTTCCTGTGACAGGGCTTGGCTCTGGCCATACAGTGCCTTCATGTTTTCTGCTCCAATTCTGCACAGCTCTTGGCAGCCTGTTGGCCACATTGAACCGAGCTGATTATGCTTTAGGAACTTGCCCTGTGCAATAAACTTTCCAAGCCAGCTCAGTAACAACTGAAAGAAACATGTTCTCATTATAGGCTTGGGTTCAGCTGAATCTGAACAGCAGGTCTGGAAAAGCTGGGAGGTGCCCCCAGGGAAGCCATGCCCAATCCAGTCTCCCAGCTAGGATCTGCAGGAAATAGAGCCTAAGACTTCTTTAGAGTCTAGCCATCTACACTGTTGGGAAATGCAGATATATGATTCCTTAGCTAGCCTGCTGAAAACCACTTTTCTGCACATGCTCTGTCCAGACAATTTAGGTTAAAGAAAAGTCAGTACAGTAGTCTGGTCTTGTAATTTAGCTCATGATTGGTGAATCCTGTCATATTAGTGACATTCTGTACAGCTTGTGGAAAGAGACTTCTTGAGAACTACACTAAAACTAGACACTTCTATGAAACACCACCACTGAAAAATGAACAAGACAAGACCAAAAAAAAAAAAAACCAGGAGATAATAGCACAATTATAACCAACAAAGAAAATCAGTCAATGGAAAGATAGCAAGCAGCAATTCACCAAAGGGAAAACCTTAATGGTCAGTGATGTATAAAAAGACCTTCAATCTCAAGAAAAGGAAACCAAACTTCAGTGAACCATGTCCCAGACCAATGAAATTAGCAAAACTGAAAACATCTGACAGTTTCTAATATTGGTAGAGATTATAACAGTAGGAACTCATCTGTGAGAAGTCCAAACTTTGGAGATCAGTTTTGAGTTTTAGGATGCAACCAAGAAAACAAATACCATTTCCAGTATTGAAACAGAAAAACTACAGTCCAAGGAATTGAACTGAAAGAGGACTGAAAGAGCTAAAAGGTCAATGCATCTAGGGGTTAGCCACTTGAGGAAATCACTGCCAATCCCATCTAGAGACAAAAGAAGCCAGCAGCTCATTGGCTTCTCTGGAAGGAAGCTAGAACCAGAGTGACCTGCCCAATGGCTGCTGGAGGTGCAGAAGCAATACCATCAAATTTTGAGGAAAGGCAGAAAAGCTTTGTGTCTTCTCTCTTCCTTCTCTCTCCCACTGCTTAGTGTCCCCCAGGAGCTAACCCCAGAAGCAAGCCAGGTATCAAGCCTGGGAAGAGCCTGAGTCAGGTCCCTGAGAACAAAGCAGAACAGGCCAAGGGCAAGGCATGGATCTGCCAAACAGATAAGCAAAACATCTTGTATATATATGTACAGATGGAGACATAAACTAAAACTTGGAGCCCCACTGTTCATAAGGGCAAAACATGAGAAACAAGTGTCTATCCACAAGAGATCAATGAATGTAATACCCACAGCAGTGAAAGCAAGTGAACTACATCTGTATTTATCAACATGGAATGATATCACGAAGCAGAGCCAAACAAATTAGTTTCAAAATGTATAGTATAATACTATTTATATAAAGCTTAAAAGCATGCAATATGGTGATATGTGATAGACTGGAAAAGTATTAAAAAGTTGAGAAACTATAAAAAAGTAAATATTCAGTGAAAGGGGATGGGATCATAAAGCGATAAATTAGGGATTTCAAATGTAACAATAATAAACAGGATGAATGTACATATTTATAATATATCTAAAATAGAATACATTTAATTTTATAAAGGAGCTTGAAGGATAAGTGATATGGGCCTAGTTACTGTAAATAGTAGGAAAAGACTGCATTTTCTTGATTTTGGAGAGAGGGCTTGATGTATTTGTCAACTGCAGCCTGGCCCAAGATTCCCCCTCCTCTGCTCTCTCCCTCTTGGCCCCAGTCCAGTCAGGCACACAATCAGCCCTTATTCCCACCACCTCTAGACATACTGTGGGTGCCCCAGGCACCAGAATTCTCCCAATCATCTTATAGACTGCGGGTAGAAGTCATGTTCCAGGCCTTTCTACTTCAGTTTTCTCAGGCCTCCAGTAGGCCCTGGTCTGTTTTGAGATGGAAAGAAACATGCTTCCAACTCCTCAAGGGGTTGCTTTGAACCCCTCCCCATCAACTGTTAGACAACAGCATTCTCAGAGCGTAGCAACAGCCCTCCAAAGATTATCATCCTGCAAATCTCCCTTCCCCACTCTAAACGTTTTTCATTTTCTTCAGCTGAAGGATTTAAGCAGGGCCAGGTTCACAGATGTGACCTGTGCAGTCACACAGGGACTCTGCATTTAGAAGGACCCTATGCTTAGTTTATTATTTGGCTGCTGCTGTCTCAAATTGCTTAATTTTTTTAACAAAACATCCTGCATTTTCATTTTGCACTTGGTCCCCCAAATTATGTAGCTTATCCTGGGCCTAAGAGTCATGGGACAAATCCATGGAGTCATTTACTTACAAATATACATATCAGATATGGATTTCTGCCTTAGTCAAAACTGAGACACAAAGAGTCTTCTTCTAAAATCCTATTACATTTATTCACTTGCTTATAATGTTTTCCCTACGAGAGGATGTAAGTCCACCAAAGAACTATTATTTTATTTAGTTCCATGGCTCATAACAGGTGCTCAATATTCATTGAATGAACAAACATCTATAAAACCATTAAATCTGTCTCAGAATTTATATATATGTACATATATATAATCACAATAACATCATTTACATGAAAACCATGTACCATTATTTTATGCAGATATATATATATATAGATATATATATATATATATCTCCAGAGTATATATCTATCTATCTATATATATATATATATATATCTCCAGAGTATATATCTTTGAAGAACTTGCACAATTCAATATGAATTCTTCCACAGGAGTAAGTATAAAGTAGGGAGATGCTTCTTCAAAGACTATAGTCATAGTATCACATCTGTGCTTTAATGTTGCTTTTTATTTTCTCAGGATTATCACTAACATTTTATAGCATACTTGCTCTAAAATGTACCATGAGAGTCATTTGGCTTACTCTGTGACACTAAAAACACATCTCAAGTTCATTCAAATATTCCTAATTCTCAGGCTCACTCTTTAGCATTAGCATTGTTGTCCGCACTTAATGAGTACTCAGATGAGATTGCTTCAGAATATAAAAATATTTCAGTTCATAACAGCACATTTTAAAATAAGTAGACTCATCACCACAGGAACTCAGGAGTTGATTCAGAGAAACCATATCCAGATGCAGACAACCTGGAAAGGACTGCAGGTATTTCTTTTTATTGACCCAAGTGCATGTGGCAATAGCATAAACTATTATACATTTCATTTGGCTTGCCAACCTTGAAATGAATTTTCAGAAATTCAAGTATTTGGCTGGGTGTGGTGGCACAAGCTTGTAATCCCAGCAGCTGGGGAAGCTGAGTCAGGAGGATCACAAGTTCAAAGCCAGCCTCAGCAACTTAGTCAGGCCCTGAGCAACTTAGCAAGACCCTGTCTCAAAATAAAAAACAAACAAACAAAAAAAGAGGCTGAAAATATCACTCATTAACATATAGGTTAAGTACCTCTAAGTTCAATCCCTAGTTAACAAAAGAGTATTTGTTATTTCAAATTACAAGACATTACTCAAACTGTTATTTGACACTTGCATAATTAAATGCACACAAGAGCAACCATACTGTATACTATTGTCATTATGTTATTAGATGTTACTGTATTCTTAAACACATTGCTTTACACTGAACACAAATAGTGGGTGGTAAATAAGCAATAGCTTTGTGCACCTTAAGAAAATATAAAGGGGTATGGATTGGCAGCACGGTCAAACACAAGGAATCCTTTAAATCTATTTGCTTGACATGGCAGATGATAGAAGTGAAATATCTGACAAATACCTAAATATTTAAATCCTAGACAAAACATTTCAGTGCAAACCAGGAAGTGCCTTGTTTATTCTTATCCAAGTCAAAGGTAGCTGGATAATTAGTTTTCTTTAAACAACATTCAGCTTTGCTGACATCTCACTTTCCAAAAGCAGCTGTTAGCCAAATATAGCATTGTTTATTCACTCTCTGGAAGGCTGTTTTTAAAAAGAGCTTCTTCTGGTAAAAACTTGCATCATATAATTGGAGATAACAGGAAAAATAGGAGTTGCTGTTTGTATTTAAATAAACATCTGCTTAAGTCCAGTTTTCTGTTTGTGAATAATTCTTTTGTTTTACGCCACTAGGCACACTGAATTATTCTTGTTTACTCCTTGCTTTTGGGTCATGCCAGGAAGTATTCCAAACATGGTAACAAGAAATATTGTTCTTGATAAAAGTTAAGCTCTTTGCCACCACTCCCCACCCCCTATTTTTTTTACTATATATGTTAGATACCTCTGGGCCATAGACCTTATGAATATGTATTATCAGCTATCACAGTATGTTTCTTACTGTGAGATACATTCCCGTAACTAAACTACAGTTATATAGTATTTTTGTTGTTTAGAATATGGCCATTTAAAAATACACATAGCATCCGAGTAAAATCCTTAATTACCCTTTGAAGGGCGGCACAGAATGAAAATTTGCTCTTGTAGGGAACATATCCAGTACCTATCTTAACAGTGGGGTTGGTTTATGGCTACTTGTACTGTCCTTTTCACTTCTGTCTCCTAGGAACTGAAAACCTAAGGCAACTTTCTCAGATATGATTTCCATTTTCTCTTCACTGGTTTTTTTCCCTGCCTAAATATTTTACCTTTAAAATACACAATTTCTTTCTTAACTCTGTTATCAACTTTAACTTCATAATCTGAGCAGATTGAAAATAAGTAGAAATCATTTTAAATCAGAAACCGAAAAGCCCTATGACTTACTATTGCTTAATCTGCAGCCTCATTGGGAAAATATTGTATTCAGTGATATCAACATAGTACTTGATTCCAATATTTTATAACTTCACTAACTAGGAAATGAGATTTACTGCCCAAAGTGGGTAGTTACATAGTGAATGCCAAAATTTGGGGTATGAGGAGCGAGGGTCTCATGGGGGAAAGGTGTTTGCTCTTTATCCTTGCTGCTATTTTGTTAGGTAGTCAGCAATCAACAAGTGGGTGAGGAAAGACAATGAAGAGCAGTAGAGTCCATAGGTCTCAGGACAGGGAATCCTGTGATAATCAAAACAGATAAACATCTGGAAAATGGAAACTGGTAAGCCAAACCTCCTTTAGCCAGTTAATTATAACCCCTTAAGGAAACTATTATTTCATGATGTCATATGCTGCTGCCCTTTGTGACCAGGTTATCACCAAAGCTATGTCATACCCCTCCCCTTGTGACTAGGTCATCATGACCTTAAAATTTGCTGAGGGCTAAACAAATGGGTAATAAACTGCCTAAGGGGATATGAGAGAATAGGACAAGAGCAAAGGGACCCAACATCCTTAAAAACCCCAGACTCTCTAAGGGCCATGCTCTCCTGGGAGCCAGCCTGTTCAGTGCCTGGCTGGAACGTCTATACTCTCACTCTTATGACCCTGCTTGTTATTCTCTGCAACTCACTTGAAATCCTTCCTCTGGAAATCACAAGACCCAGTGGACCCCCATGGCTGCTTCAGCTCCACAAGCAGGACTCTGCACACTATGACCTTGTTAGCTTGGGTAATTAAGAACTCCCAAAATATTGCATTTGTCATCCAGTTAATGGGACTTCTGGTCAAAAATGTAGCACTTTGTGCTCATCTGGGAAAATGCAACCCTTTCCTGGTCTGAGCCATTTTCCGTTAGTGCTTGTGCATGTAAAGTGTTTTAAACAAGAAACCAAAGAGCATTTCTTAAAACTGTTCAAATTCCAGCAAGATTTAAGATGCAGCAAATGCTCAGCTTCCCATTTGGATCCTACACTTCATGTAGAATACATTCATTTTCTCCTGCACATAAATATATTTGTCATGATACCAGAACCATTGAGACAAATGGCTGTGTTCAGTTGGGAAATGTATCTTTTCTCTCCTTATTATAAGAATGTGTTACAGTATAATCATTCTTGTGGTTTTATAGTTCACAGTATTTTTATACAGGAAACATTGAAATAGCATATGCTACTTAATTTCTATAAAGCTCTTTATAAAGAGTTACTCATACTCATTAGCAAATAAATTCACATATATTTTGCTTGTTATAGCATTATTTTCTTAATAGAGAAGTATAGCCATGATTTTGAAATCTTTTCTCAAGGACGACTGCCTGTAGAAAAGTGTATTTTACAAATTTCTACTCCTGATGCAAAAAAAGAAAAAAGTAAATACTATATGTAAACATTCCTTCAGTTGGTAGATCCTTTGAAGGGTCAGACACGTAATACATTTAAATCCTGTCAACCTACAATTAAAAGATTTGAAAGAAAGAAAATTAGAATATATGTAATTATGAGAGGACTTGTAACTGCAAGAGGTGTTTAAAATTGAGGGTTTTTACTTGGGAGACTTACACTAGAAGATTCCAAGTTCAAAACCAGCCTGAGCACTTACTGAGACTTCTGTCTGAAGTGGAAAAAAAAAGGGGAAAGGGGATGTGTAAGCTCAGTGGCAGTTCTTGCCTAGCAATGTGTAAGGCCTGGGTTCAAATGGTAATACTGTAAAACAAAATTTTTTAAATTTTACAAAATTATATATCCAATTGTTATCTTGGTATTGACAGCTCTTATTTGGGACTCTTGACATTTAAATGATAAATACAACTCACATGGTATTAAGCAAAATAACAAAACTCATTCTTACTTTGGTTTGCTTGAGGTGGAGTCTCTCAAAAGCTCTAGTCTTACCATCACAGTTCAGCAGGGTCAGCAAAAAGAATTTCAAAGACAGCTCTCTCAAGGTTTTGATAGCACATAGGGTCCCAATGGATCTTGTGAGGTTATTAGCTCACCCTTTGAACCAATTACCACTGTCAGATCATCATATAGTGACTGACCCAACATGGGTCATCTTTATGAACAGAGTAGAAAGCAAAAATTAAGAACCCCTTAGGATTGTAAAAGTGGAATTCTCCAAATAAAAAGGAGTATCGCTCCCTAAGTGGGGTTAAGAAAAACTAGACGGGTTGAAAACTCTTCCTTATTTGGACCTTTTTCCTTTCATCCTTGAGGCAGAACTTTCTGTTCAAAACAGGATTCTATGGCCCTATGAAATATCACTTTTAATTTAAACATAAATGGGACTGAAAATGACCTATTATAAAGTAAAACTTGCTAAAGGAACTTATTTAAAAAACTTGTTCCATCCAACAGAGCTTTCAGGTCTCAAGCACTTTAAAATATTATGTAACTAATTAATTTAAGACCTTATATTGGGGGGCTGGAGCGGTGGCTCAGTGGTTTCGGCGCTTGCCTGGCAAGCACGAGGACCCGGGTTCAAACCCCAGCACCACGTACACAACTAAGTGTTGGAGCAACTAAGGCCATGTGAAAAACTAAAGTCATTTCTGTCTCTTCACTGTCCCTCTCTCTTCAAAAAAAAAAAAAAAAAAAAAAAGACCTTATATCGGGCCATATTATTAACTCAGTTCTATTTTCTCAAAATGTTATATCATGCCCACATAAATTAAGATTTTATTGTACATTATGGATTAACTTCTTTCCACCATTACTGCATATGTATTTCTATTTTTAAAAAACTCCTCTAGAGATTAGGGATAGCAGTTATTATGCTATGCTCAACAATCTGAAGGTCTTACATTGGTGGCTACACATGAAAAATATAGCCCTCTCCTCCCTCTAAAGAGTGTATATTGAAACAAAAAAAGTTAAAGATTGCATGATGCTGTGACTTTTTAAGATAAAAATAACTAGATATAAGTCCAGAGTGGACAAACTTAACACCAGCTGATAAGGACCTTATCAAAACCAGCTTAGGGGACTTTTAAAAAAATTCCTGAGATGTATTTCCCAGGTTAAAAATCATACATGGTTAGGGTAGTACCAGTTAGCTCCCAGGTGTTTCTGAGACACAATAGATTTAAGAACTAGCCTAGCTCCATTTTTAAATTTATCAGAAGTCCCATAGCACTTCTAATTTAAGAATATGCAGGAGATATAGATCTGATTTAGTAGCTTTTCACCAAATAAGTGCAGTTTACATAAATAGTTTACAAAGAACTATATAAGAATTTGGAGCAGAATCCAAAGTAGGTCAATCATTATAGCAATGTTTCACCATCCATTCATTTTCCTGGTCCACAAGTCAGTTCTAAATTGATAAACTGTTGACTTTTCCAACTGTTAGACTCTACTGAGGAAAAGTAGTAAAATTCCAAGCTGCTTCTACTGTATCTATAAGGCCCTAAACATGCTTGTAATATGTCTAGATATTACTGGAACAAACTTACATAGAAGAAACACTGATAGTTTCTATATTGGGGATGGAGGGAAGATAGTGGTTAATGCTAGTCCTGAACTTCCAAAGGATTGAATCACAATCGGAAAAACAACTAATTCATTGTCTTATTCCTAGGTAAGGAAGCACATATAGATATGTATGTATGTCTATAGATATTGTATCATCACATCTTTTTTGACCTTTCATTTACCAAATTCCTACCATGAATGTATAACATCGCTCTGTATTTATACCCCAGATGACTTCCATCTGCAGCCTTTGTGTTCTTTTTCAGCAGACTGGTTTCCACTGAATCCCTAGAAAAAGGCAACCAAACTGTAAATCTTATGTCCCATTGCCAAAGGAAGTGACCCATACTTTCTCCTAGAATACAAAATTTCTAAAGCAACATAGATAAGATCACTTACCCTGTATCTAATCAACTGGGTGTTAAGGACCAAAAACCCAGGAATGCAGATTCTAGCCACAGGTAACGAGGAGGAAAGATAGAGATGTGATTAAGAAAAGAATGGATATATGTAAATGGAGTAAAAGTATTTTATAGACATTACTCTTGACTCTAGAAAATAATTAAAATTAGGCTGCTTATAGGATAAGAATGACAATAAGCAGCATTATGAAACAATGTAATTACCAGAGCCAGTGATTTTAACTAAATGCTTACACATTAGAATCTTTTAGGCTGCTAATAAACAACACTCGAAATTTGTAAGTAGTTTTTAAGACAGACATGAAAGGCAAGATAAGCGATTCTCCTTCATACAGTTATTACCTCTGACCAAGACATAAGAATTCACTTAGACAAATAGCTTTCATAACAAACCTAAAAATAGGATAGTTCATAAATATTCAAGACTGTTCTTCCCTGCAGTGGACATCCCTTGATCTTTGACTGTAAAACTTAAGCAAACTTTGGCATGCTCTAATGTTAGTTTTATAAGTTACTGAAAACCCCTATAAATTTAGCATCATTTCTTAGATCTGTACAGTGTTCTCATTCTGAATACTTAAACATTTAAGTCACAAATTGAAATAGCAATAGAAAAATATTCATCTTTGGACAGGCTGCATAGTTACCACATGGCAAGAAACTGATAAGAAAATTTAATTTAATTTTTTTTTTTAAGAGAGAAAGGAACAGTGAGGGGGAGAGAGAGAAAGAGAGAATCAATTTTATTTAGTTTTTCATGTTGCTTTCGTTGCTCCATCACTTCGTTGTGTATGTGGGGCTGGGGTTTGAACCCGTGTCCTTGTGCTGCCAGGCAAGCGCTGTAACCACCGAGTTCCAGTCCCAAAAATTTAAAAATTTTTCAGAGCATAAAAATACTTTGAAGCATTACAAAATTTGAACTTAGCATGTTTATCTAAATTTTAATAGTTCCAACTGTAGGAAAATATAGCTGATATAAGGATTCAGATGATTTAAGCTAACTCAAATATTCCCCAATTTCTGAAATCAATAGATTTTACAGTTTTATTATAGTAACAAATAGTTGTCTCAGTGAGATCTACACACATATACAGAATTATTACATTTAAATTCATATAGAACAATATTTACACTTTTAAGTTATACTTTTGAAAAGTAGAAGAAGATGAAGTACAGCTTAAGTTTTACAACAATGAGAAGAAAAATATACAAGACAAAAAAAGCAGAGTCAATAGTACAACTATCCACCTTCCATACAACATGTGGAAACTTTGTCAGAAAGCTACATCTTCTTAATCTGATTGTCCAAATCATCAAAATATGGATGATTCAGTGCCATTTTGCCAGAAATTCGTTTGGCAGGATCATAGACTAACATTTTCTGGGGGACAAAAAAAGGAAAAGGAAAAATATTTAGAAAATAAATTGTCTTTTAAAAATCTCCACAAATTAGCAATATGCAAATAAGTGAAAATCTATTAAATTAACATTTCCATTACTTTTAACACCAAGCTACATAAATGTCTCATTCCTGCATTATTTCACCCTCTAGCTCTAGAATAACCTTTTTAAATTATAGATAGCTCAACCTTTTTAAGTTATAAATTATCGTTTAGACACAAAGATAGCTTTAAAACCAAGACATAAATTTAAGAAAGATATCTAGTTAATTATATTTACTTTGAGAATTTAACAGTCATCTGAGTAATTTATAACATGCTTGAAATGGTGGCAATTAACTATAGTGGTTTTTGATGTAGCTTCCAACAATTTACAAATTAAAAGACAAAAACAAAGAGAAAACCCCATGTAGCACACAGCATGTTATAAAGAGCTAAAAATTAACCAGTAAATTAATTATGATCAGGCAACCTACTGTACAAGTTAATGTATATATCACCTGAAAAAGCTAAGTGAAGTTTAGTTATAATCCTAAATTTGATCTTATATTAAACCTTGAAGAAGAGATATTTTTACCAATGTATCCAGTATTATATGAAGAGCTTCAGATACGGCATGTCTGTTAATCCTCACAACAAAAGGTAAATATTAGTCCCATTTTACAAATGATAATACTGAGACTCAACGAGGCAAAGCAACTTGCCCAAGTTCGTACAGCTAAGAGGTGATAAAGCTGAAATTTGAATCCTAGTCTAATTTATCATCAGTAGTGGTTCTCAACCACTATCATAATGGAAACGTGTGATGCTGGCCTCTGGAAGGTAGAGGACAGTGAATGATGTTGCTAAAAGTAGTGGACAGAACAGTTCCAGCAATGAGTAACTGTCTAGTTCAAGCTGTCAACTGTGGTTACACTGAGGAACCTGATTTACAGTAGTTGTGTTTTGCTTTTTTTAAAATCAAGCAAATTCCATGTGTTCAAGAACATTAGAAATTAAAGGCAGAGTGGGCCCAGAATATGGAAGGGAATAGGGAATTTAAGTCAATATTAAGACTACCACTACACAAAATATCTGAATGGTAGATAAGGACTTAGAGCTTCACAAAATTAAGCTTAGGAAATCTGAGCTTAATTTTTTGGCATGATTTATATATTATGACAAGAGCTTAAAGACCAATTAAAATCTGTTTGATGATAAAATAATGCATATCTTTCCTGTTTAAACTTGCCAAAAACAAAAATTTTTTTTAAACCTCTTGGCATCACATCACCTGAGATATATAAAAAATTGGTTTCCTTCTACAACTTCAAAACTTAACTACTATTCTAAGACAAGCGTCCGGAAGCAGGCCTTTTAAATCCTAAGTCATTTTATTCTTTGTCTTGTTTTTAAAGAAAACCACTTCTAACTGGGAACAGCAATGCAATAAAGGGAAAAGATTAAGAACAACATTAAGAACCTTTCTGATGAAGAAAACCAGGCACAAAGTGAGAAATGGTGTACAGGCAATAAGGAAAGCACCAATATCTGGGAGAAACCAAAAAAAAAAACAGTAGTAGTAAATACTGAGACCAAAAAAAGCTGGAAAGGAAGGCCACTCCAACACAGCAATTTAAAAAGTATACAAGGAGGGCTGGAAAATTGTTCAGTGTATTCAGTGGCTAAGTGCTTGCCTAATGTACAAGTGCAATGCAAAACAAAAAAACCAAAAAGATGTACTATCTCTAGGCTCTCCTTTAGAGTATCTAGAACAACATATCAGATTAAAAACAAAAGAACTTTCATGTTAACAAAATCCTCTTCTCAAAACCATTAGAACTTCTTGATAGCTAAAATGGAGCTAGTAATAGAATAGACATAATAGATATCTAACTCAACAGATGTTGTTTTTCTTCCTATTTCCCAGGTAAAAATGTTACTGAATACACCAAGTTATCAATGTTAAAATCAGTATAAATACACAAACACACATATCGCTGAAAGCACACAGAATATCTTTCTTACCGAGAGCAAATCCAAGCCATTTTCATCCAAGTTTTTGACATGGGACGCCAGGCTTCCTGGTTTCCACTTGGGAAATGTATTCTTATAATCCTGTAAAGATTCCACGTCTGGCCACACTTCATTGTTGGGAGTGCCCAAAGCTCTAAAAACCATAACAAAACAAAAAACTAGTTAAAGCAAAAATGTAATCTTGATAGATACATATTTATTACTGAAATTTTTTTTTTTAACATCTTAGGTATAAGATAAAATACCTGAAAATCCTGAAAAGTTGATCAATTTCTGAATCTCCATGAAAAAGTGGTTTCTTAGTTGCCAATTCTGCAAATATGGTGCCTATGCTCCAAATGTCAACAGGAGTAGAGTAACGAGCTGACCCCAACAGTACTTCTGGCGATCTATACCAGAGTGTTACTACCTATAACAAAGCAAATTATACACAGAATAAATGTGGTACATTAAACTGCCTAAAATTTCCTTTAGAAAGTTGTACATACAATACTCTTTGTCAAACTAACGTACACAAAATACTAAACTGAAGCTAAATATTTCATTTTTGAGTTCTATTTATAAGGGGGAAAAATAGATAAAACATTAAATCTTTTCTTGCTTTTCAAATCATTGAACTAGAAGGATCAAAACAGTGATATAGTCTACCAAAACACAAAAAACCCTACTAATATGGATTTGGATTTTGGGGGTGATATTCTTCAAAGTAAAAGTTCTGCTTGTGTGCTTAAATGGTACATAAGAAATGCAAATAAACCAAATTAGTTTATTCATGATCTAGAACTAATGAACATTTATCATAATGATAAAAACATCACCTGTAACTTTGAACAAAGCTAATGAGGTCAACAGCATTTATTTAAGCTAAAAAGAACCAAATACTTTATTTATACAGTCTTGGGAAAAATAAGGAACAAGTCAAGACATTTAACCAAAAGACTATTGTCATTAGTTTTGATCTGCAGACAATCTTTGGTTGAAAGTGAATACAACTTCACAAAAGACACAGGTTTTCAACAGTCCTTTACTATACAATCCAACATTTGCTTTCCCTCCAGAAACACCAAATGAAATGCCAAACGTTCAAAATAACACACAATGAGACTGGGGGTGTAGCTTAGTGGTAGAGCACCTGTCTTACATAAAAGCTTCTAAACAAACCATGGATCAGAAATAATACCCCTTAAACAACAAAATCTTTTAATCAATCTGATTGTATATCAGGGAACATCCAAACAGGAGAAAGAAAACATTGACTTGGGTAAAGTTTACTATAAAGAATCAAACTAAAACAGGGGATTAAAATAATTAGATTAATAAGAAATAATGAGAACTCTAAAAGCTATAGCAAAGAAAACCCCTTCCTTCTACAACACCTTTCCAATATCCTCTACTGACAACTTTTTTTTTCTTTTTCTTTATACCAGGAATTGAAACCAAGGGCGCTTAATCACATCCCCAGCCTTTTATTTTTTATTCTGAACCAGGGTCTTGCCAAGTTGCTGAGGCTGACTTCTTCCTGCTGCTAGCTAGTATTACAGGTATGTGCCACCATGCTCCGCTAAAGGTTTCAATTCTATCTTTACATAATATGCAATCAATGGTAAATTTATAGCTGAGAGGCAGTAAATTGATACTATCAGGGCAGAAATCTTTTTTATTGACTATTTCTTCACTTAAGAATACAGGAAATAGAGGGCTAAAGCTGTGGCTTGATGGTTACAGCTCTTGTGTGGTATATACATGAGGACATGGGTTTGAACCCAGCACTTTGTATGCAATGAAGGGCCAGAGCAATGAAAATCAGATGAAAAATGAAATAAAACTGATTCTTTCTCTCTCACTGTTTCTCTCTCTTTTATTTAAAAAAAAAAAAAAAAAGGTACAGGGAAAAAACTAGCCAAAAGCATCAAAGAATGCAATATTCTACTTACCTCATGTGTATACACCCTAATAGGTATTCCAAAAGCTCTGGCAAGGCCAAAATCAGCTAGTTTAATTGTTCCTTTGTCATCAATCAATAGATTTTGAGGTTTTAAGTCTCTGTGAAGAACTCTTCTAGAGTGACAAAACACAATCCCCTGAAGGATTTGGTACAAATAACTCTAGAAAAGGAAATATAAGTTAGAGATTTAATCATATCATATATGATTTTCTAAATATTCTTGATCGATTTGTTTCAAAGATATTTCAAAGATGTAAGAGATTATGATGCAGGGAAAATGATTTACCAAAAAAGCTTTCAGGTCTTTTGAGACACTCAAGCTTTTATGTATAGGAAGTCCATTTATGTTCAATATATTTACATACCTAAGACACCTATAGGCCTATGAAATCCACATTAACTCATTTAGTCCTCTTTTACTCATTTTGGTACCTATTATACTTAAGTCACAAGTTAATATTCTATATGAAGTTTCTTGATCTTTCTTCTGTATACTTACATCAACTCTTTTTCTGTTTTGAATAAGGTTCTTTTTCATTTCTATCTTTCATCTTTACATATATATTTCCTTTTTGGAAACAATGGTCAGATTCAAAAAAAGGCAGAGGATATTATGATTACATATTTAAATGGACACAAAGTGCTATTTAGTAATTCAGAAGTTTTTTATATGACACTTATCAAAAACAATGTAATTAACATTTAAAACAACATGGGTATTACAAAATATATAGTACACACTGACTTAAGGTTTTAAAATTGGAAAAGATATCAAAGCATCTAATAGAACAACTGGCTAGCTATTTAGGAAGCTGGATATATATACAATAGTTCTTAAACCAAAATAAATATTTGATCCATGAAGAATTTAAGGCAAAGAAGTGGGAGGTGGCATGGGAAAACTTACAAACACTACTAGAAAGATTATCATTTAGTATTCTGAATATGTAGAAACTATAAATGACTACATGAAAAATGTTAAATGTCAAATGAAATAAAAATTAAAATATTAACATGTCTTTTAAACACAATAGGATTGATAAAATATTCAAAAAAATGTATAAAACCAAGTTTTAGCAATGATGCACTAAAATAACACAAATGTTTCAGAGTAAATTGCTACAATATTTTTTAGAGGGTAATTGGCAATGTATACCAAGATCTTAAATGTAAACCGACCATCTTCAACTTAGTTCCAGTTCTAAGAATTTATCCTGGGGGCTGGAGCAGTGGCTCGATGGTTATGGTGCGTGCCTTGCATGCTTGAGTGCACAAGTTCAAACCCCAGCACCCATGTATACAACTAAGGGTCAAAGCAACGAAAGTCATATGGAAAACGCAATAAAAATTGATTAAAAAAAAAAAAGAATTTATCCTATAAAGTTGAATAAAAAGATAAATATGTACAAGAATATTCACTGCAATGTTGTTCATAAGCGTGAACAATCATCAATGTGGAAAATAACCATCAATATGAAAATGGCTTAAATAATTACATCAAAAATGTAAACAGGCACAAGTAGATACACATGTCTGATAACATTTCACACCCAAAAAGGCAAAATTAATGTATATGCAAATGATTCCATTTGTGTAAAAGTGCATATTTATACACATATAGAGTGGACATTAATGTATAAGATTATGACTAAAACTAACAACGACTATCTCTGAGCAGTGGTCTGCCAAAGTTGGTATAAGACACTTTTACTTTATGCATTTCAGTACTTTTTTACAAAATAATACGTTTATAATTGAACTGAAATATAACAAATGTCTATAATATATTAATCAAACACTTTAAACCAGAATAAAAATAGAACCATCTGCCATTACTACACTGCTCCACACTTTTTTTTTTTGACATATTATCTGACAGCCAAAGAAAGATCAGAATACCTTAATTTCCAACAATATAAGACACAGTATCATTATCAGTATTATGTTACCTCAGAGACCACTTTTCACTTACTAGAATCATAATATGGCAACAAAACAGGTAAATGTTAATCTAATCTGTGTAGGAGGAAAATGAAATAATTTTTCTTTTTCCTTGTATTTTCTAACATTTTTTCCCAAGCACATTCCCACAAAACCCAAGGGTTTTTTTGGTAGACTCTTTACCTCCATACTGTATAAATAATAAAATTAGTAAGCTTCTTACCTTAACAAGTGAAGAATCCATGAACTGACCAGGAGGGATAGAATCCAAATATTTCTTGAGATCCATGGAAAGGAATTCAAAGATGAGATATAGCCTGGAATCCTGCATAAGCACATCTTGAAGACTGAGAATAAACAGTTACGTGAGAACAACACGCAGCAAACATTTTCAAACTTTCTTTCACAAATACTTCAGTAAATTTCACAGTAATTATAAAAAGTAGGGAAAGAGAAGACGGTAACTCCTTTTTCCTGCAAAGCTAGAATTTGAGAAAGGGCAACAATTTAATCTCAGAGCAACAATTTAAAATTAAGTCAACTTATACAGGAGATACTAATTTATAAACAACCTATATTTCAAAAGAACATATTTGGGTTGCCTGCTTATTGCTCAGAGCTTTTCTTTCAATTTAAGTAAATTATAGAAAAAAAAACTTTAAAGTAGAATCTAACTTTAATAGCTGTTCCCAACCTCTAGCCCCAGTAAAATACAATTAGATTCTAAGTCAAACCATTGGGAGGACCATTCCCTGAAAAGTCCCTATCCAAATATATTTTTCTCCCTTTTCATCTGACCTAGCTATTTGGTGTTAGGAGAGGAGGTCCTTAGAGATCAGAGCTCTCAGAGTGGGAGCACTGACAGCTTTATGAAAAGGAACCATTTCTCCTATGGCCATTTTACCATGTTTTTCCAGCCCCAAATACTAATTCTCATCACCAAGCTCCTCTAAGCCTATTCCTACTTAACAGGCTGTTTTCTTTTACCTATGCCCAAGCATTCACAAACAACAAGGAGTAGGACTTCATTTCACTCAGTAAAAATCAGACTAGAGACTAAGCAAATATAAAAATTTCCACACTGAAATTCACATTTGAAATAGAATGGGGAAAACTGATTAAATTCAACAGACATTATACCATACCTGACTATATTTGGATGACGAAGTTCTTTTAATAGAGAAATTTCCCGAATTGCAGTACTAGGAACCCCTTCCTCTTCACTTTCTAGCCTGATTTTCTTCATAGCTACCACTTGACCTGTAGTTTTGTGTCTACCCTTATATACAACGCCATAAGTACCTGCAATAGACAAAATAATATCTACTGTGCATCACACCACAAAGTTTTGTTTTTTACGGTGCTGGGGATTGAACCCATGCCTTGCACATGCTAGGTAAGTGCTCTACAACTGAGATATGTCTCCAGTCTAAAAGATTTTTTTTAGTAACTGAATTCCTTAAGGTGTCACAGGATAGAAATGTCTGTTATGGCCAGATGAGAGGTCATTTTACTCATAATTTTACCCTCGTTGCTTCCAAAAGGAAAATGAGGTTAACTACAATCTATCACATATATGGTTTAGAAATAAAATTCAAGTAGCCATCATTGTTTCCCTTAAATTTAAACTACTATTAATGTTTCAGCACATAACAGAAGAATAATGGATCTTTTGCAAACTGAAGTTTACCTCCAGTCACATATCCTACATTAAAAAGAAAAAGGTAGGCATAAAAAAGTGTAAAAATTTGGGCTCAGGAAACAGTACATTCAGAAAACTATACAGAGTGCTTTATGCTTTAAGATACTTTTCTGTGTATTTCAAAACACAGTCAACAGTTCTCATCCAGAAAGGAACAGAGACAAAGACATATGTTTGTAGTAAGTATTTATTAGATCTAATGAAGATCACATTATCCAGGACATAGTAAGAAAACCTCAAGCCCATTTGGAAGTTAACAAAAACACCAGTTGTGATCATGTGGGCTTCAGACAGTGAATAACAATGTCAATAACAAAGAATGGTAGAGATGGAAGGTACATACAGAGAATAGAAATTGGCAATAAGGGCTAGCTAGTTCATACACATGTTGCATTTAATTCTCTAGATAAGTGCTTTCTAAACTCAGGTTGGAGTGTTAGGGCGGTGTTGAAACCCCTTGAGATAGATATATCTATAAATTTTGTTGAATTATTTTTGTTTTCCATGACATCAGTGCAACTTAAAAAATGATTAGAAGTTGGATGTGGTGGCACAGACCTGTACTCCTGGCAGTATGCTGAGACAGAAGGATCACAAGTTCCAGGCCAGCCAGGGTAACTTGCAAGACCCTGCCTCAAAATAAAATTTAAAGTGTTGGGGAGAAGGCTAGAGCAGTGGCTCAATGGTAGAGCGCTTGCCTGGCATATGCAGTACCCAGGTTTGAACCAGGCACTACATACACACTAAATGTCAGAAAAACTAAAATCAGATGAAAAAACAAATAAATTTAATTAAAAAAAAAAAGCATTGGGAATATAGCTCAGTGGCAGAAAGCTTGCCTAGCATGCATGAGGTCCTAGGGTAAATCCCCCAGTTTTTCCTTTGTTAGTACTAAGGAATGAAACTAGGGCACTCTGCCACTGAGCTACATCCCTAATTCTTTTTATTCTGAGGGGCTCACTACATTACTGAGGCTGGCCTCAGAACTTGTGATCCTCCTGACTCAATTTCTGAAGTTGCTGGAATTACAGGCATGCATGAACCACCACACCTTGAGGGGAATAAAAAAAAAACCACTTTTTTTTTTTAAGTGATTAGAATTCATTTCCCTGGGGACATTTCTCTGACAGTAGTACTATTAAAAAAAAAAAAAAAAAAAAGTCAAGGAAAAACAAAGTAGAACATGGTCATGTCGTGGAAGACCTGAATTGTACATAGTAAATTTCCATTTGACAAATATTTAGAGGTCATATTCAATTATAAATATAGCTATTCTCTATGATCCAAAACATTATCTTAAGACAGGAAAAAGTTCAAAGACTAGAATGACAAAACTCATATTATTTAATTCAGAAGAAACTGGATAACTTCATAATATTTGCAATGAGGAGTTTGGATATATTTCAAAAATGAATTAGCTTGTCAAAAGTGAAGACGGGGCTGGAGAGGTGGCTCAGCAATTTCGCTCTTGCCTCATATGCACAAGGACTCAAGTTCAAACCCCAGCACTATGTACACAACAAAGTGTCAGGGCAACCAAACCACGTGAAAAACTAAAATTGATTCCCTCTTTCTCTCTCATAAAAAAAAAATATGAAAAGAGAAAAAAAAAAACCTCAATGTCAAGAGGGAGAAAAAGCAGGCAGGCCTGTTCAATACAAGAAACTGACATTCACTGCCAAATGAAATAACCCATGATCTTTGGAGAAAACATGCAGAAGTATTTAGGGGTACAGCTTACTGCAAATCTACCAAAAAAAAACCATGCTAATTCACAGATAATAAAGTGTGAAAAACAATATCTTGGTAAGATGTTACAGGTTTGTCACATGAATCTTTCAATTTACAGGTTTGGAACTGTTCAAAATAAAAAGTTGAGGAGGGATTAAAACAAAGCTTTCTATAAATCAGGAGGCATTTTTGTTTTGGGGTGGGGATCTTTGGCCATAGTGGGGACTGAACCTGACCTCATACATGCTAGGCAAGTGCTCCACCAACCAGCTACACTCCCAGCCTTTTACTTTTGAGACAGTCTTGCTAAATTGCCCAGGCTGGCCTCAGTCTTGGAACTTCCTGCCTCAGCATCTAAAGTAACTGGGATTGCAGCCGGTTGTGTGCCACCATATCCAGCTTAAAATCATTATTTTAATACCAGACTTTAACAAGTTTCCTAGCAGAAACAAAGGAAAATTCTATGTAGACAACACCATCGAGGCCTCAGATTATTTGCACAAGTAAATTTTTGAAAAATAACATCCACCACACTATCCAGAACAGCCAGGCAGCAGAACAGACAAGACACACAAACCAGAGCAATTAAAAAAGGATATTAAGGATGCAAAGGAAATAAATGATTATACACACAATTACTGGTTTTAGAATAACTTAAACACATACACCGTTTACACCTAGAGTAACTAAATGGAAAATTTATTTTAAATTAGTTTAATAATTGATGTATAATTTACAAAGCTTAGATTAAATGCAAGACAAAAGACATATTACAAAATTAACATATTAGTACTACTACATTAACCTCTGCCTGCCAATCAACCCCACAACATATGTAGAAGTTATTAAGTGTTTGGGTGGCTGGAGTGGTGGCTCCGCTGTTGGAGCACTTGCCTGGTATGCATGAGGACTCAGGTTCATACCCCAGCACCACATTCACAACTAAGTGTCAGAGCAACAAAAACCACATGAAAAAATAAAATAAAATTATTCTCTCTCCCCATTAGAGGGTGGGGGACAGCAAGCATTGAAGTATTTGGTATGAGAAGTATAAAAGATTATGTGGGAAGGTCATCAGGCAGTCATATCAGAATAAATCAAATTCTCTTGAAAAGTAAACATTTTAAAGTTATTATGAAAGAACATATATTAATGCACAAAATACCTTAATGGTTGCATTTTAATAAATATTTAAACATCTCCATGTTACAGAAGTAGCATTGTTAAAATGCTTTTTTAAACCTTTGTGTTATTAAAACCACTCACCTTCTCCAATTTTCTCTATTTTGGTATAGTCTTCCATAGTTACTCAATGGGTATGACAGATCCTAAAATAAGAAAAACTGTTTTGATTATATGCCACTAACTTAAAGAGTACTTGTGTTAATGAGATCCTACATGTAAAGCATTTTCCACAGTGCCTTCTGTAGTACAGAAGTATCCCATAGCTATTAATTACATTGATAGTAATATAATTACAAGGGTAAAGAATATTGCAATAAGACTTTCCAGCTTTTCTTAGCTCCTAAAACACTGCATTTGTATACAGGGCTTAGCTTCTTCAAAACAAATTAACCCTCAAATTCAGGCATCAATTTATTTATTACAAATGTTTCAACGGTGTTATTTTACTGAATCTGTATTGCTTTATGTTTTTTCTTTTCTTTTTGGTACCAAGCATTGAACCCAGAGGTGCTTAACCACTGAGCAACACCCCCAGCCCTTTTTATTTTTATTTTGAGACAGTCTCATTAAGTTGCTGCTGAGGCTGGCTTTGAACTTGAGATCCTCCTGCCTCAGTAGGGATTACAGGTATGCACCACATGGGGCTGCTTTGTTTTTATGAAGATGATTCAAAAGAAACTGTTTTAAAGACATGAAAAGGGAACTAAACTGGTTAGAAATCTAACCATTAGAGATAAGATTTTGTTTAAAATGGCAAAAAATGTAAATATTTGCAGTGAGTTTTAATTTTCCCTTTGTTTTGAACAGCCAAACAAGCACAAGACTATGAAGAGTAGCACCCTAAAAGAAAATGAAAAGTGCACTTCCACAAATAAAAATCTAATCATATCCTATAGTGTCAAGAACAAAGTTTAAAAAAAAACTATATACTTGAATCAGAAAGAATAGTAAAATAGAACAGACAACTTGACATTCAAAACTACTTCAGCTGGTTAAGTTTGCCAATGAAACTTCAGTAGCCCAAAGTACCTTGATTTTCCAAGCACCTATCACTTTGATAAGTTATAAAGATCACTCTGAATAAATGACCCCTAAGAATTTGTATTTCTCACATTCATCTTCAAAAACAAAATTCAACCCAGAAAATAGAGATAAATCTTAAAATGAGCACTGCCAGACCTCAGGCACTGGTCACACATGCTAGTCTCAAGAATTTATAATTTCACCAAATGGCAATGGACAATTCGCATTCTTTCAACCAGACTGGATACAACTTAACTACAGTAAAATTGTTGGGCTTACTGAACAAATAGCTAAAAATTAAAATTAACTGAATTTCAAAACTGGGCTCTATTCCCTCCCAACATTTCCCCAGTTCTAACAGTTTTAAATAAAGAATGCTACTTAAGAATGCTTTTTAGAATGCCTTAAGGGGTTCTGGTACTAGCTGCAGGAGATGAAATACTAGTGTTTATAACTGCCTACCCAGAGACCTCCAGGTCTTTTGGGGACTGCAAGACATGCACACTGGTAACTTTAGTATTAGATGCTTTAAAAACGATAAGGACAGTAAAACACAAACGTTCCTATCTCTTGGTATTTCTTAGTTTTTATACTGGGTTTTTTTTTCTTTGCCAACTTCACAGTATATTAACAACCAATTGTAATACTGGAAAAAAGTAAAGACCTCCGTTAGTTCTGGCTGTTTTATTTATTTTTTTATTTTTTTGTGGCGCTGGGGATGGAACCCAGAGCATGCGTAAGACGCAAGCACTCTACCAAAGAGCCGCATCATCAGCCTCGTTAAGTACTCGTAAAAGATCAGAGTGGAAAGGGCAGGGGGCACGGGGCCAGGAAGAACCACAAGTTCACGGATGGCTTTCTCGAACCGTCTAGTTTTAAGGGACTCGCGTGGGCACCTGGCCGAGGTGCCGTCGAGCTTTCCACCGCGGGAATGGTAAGGGGAGTGCACGGGCCTGGGACGGAGCCTGGCACCCTTAGCTCAGCATAGTGGAACTAATGCACGGATTCCGCTTCAACACCGACCAGAACGCCTCATCCGGCAGGTCCGCGGCCTCAACCCTCCTCCCGTGAGCCCTCCAGGAAGGGTGGCCAAGCGCCTCCCTCAAAAGCCAGGCCGCGAGCCCACGCGAAGGCCCTGCCACCCTCAGAGGCCCGGCCTTGCCCCACGCAGCCCCTGCTGCCCAGCCCAGCCCCAGAGACCTCGCCTCGCTTCCCAGTACTCGCCCTCGGAGGCCCCCCGGGCCAGTCCCTGCCAGGCGACGCACTAAGCCATGACCCTGACCCCGGCAACTCTACCTGGCTTATTGTCCCGCGGCAACCGCGGCGGCAGAAACCCCGTCTGCGACTCCACACCCAACTTCCAAGTGCCAGCTTTGAAGCCGAGTGCGAGCAGTTTCAAACTCGCCGCGCTAAAGGGGCTCGGATACGCCAATCAGATGTCCCGTAGACTTTCAAAGGAGCCAATCAGGGCCCAGCTGCACTTGGGCTGGACTTCCCAGGAGGCTAGAGCGCGAAAGGCCGAGGAAACGGCGGCTGGGAAAAAGCGGGAGGGCGGGCGCCGACTGAATCTGAGAGCTCTTGCCCAAAAGAGCGTCGTCTTGCTGTTTCTAGTACAGAAAATCTACTGTTCGCTCTAATTTTTCTTTTTTTAAAAATACTTTTTTCCTCCCAGTACCAACACAATTAAAATTTATTGCACTTCAATAACTCATCACAAAAGTGCTATTGCATTTACATCGAGATCCCTTTACTTTCACTCCTAAATACTTAAGGTTAGTATATAACTATGCTTTTGTAAAAGAGTGATTAGTAGGCCAGGCCAAAGAAATACAATTCAGATACCCTAATAAAATAATGGAAAACGGAAAGATGCACTAAAAAATGTAAAGAAAAATTTCCAATTAGATATATGTATACAAGTATATGTGTATATAACTGTCCTTTGTTTTTACCTTATTTATATTTTTATTGAAAAATCAAAACAAAATTTAGAATGTTTAATAATTTTTAAATATTTTCACATTAGAATTTTAAATATTACATAAAACACAGAAATCCACAATTCTATGGGTAAAGAAAAGGAAATCTAAATTATACTATAAATAATCTAGTGTCAAAAGCTCTCTCTTCATTGCCCCTCCACCACATCCATCAGAGAGATTTCTTTGCCCTTTTTATTTTTTTATTTTGAGATAAGATCTGGCTAAGTTGTTGAGGCTGACCTCTAACTTGTAGATCCTCCTGCCTCAACTTCATAGAATTGCTGGGATTGTAAGTGTACACTACTGCACCTGGCTCTTAAGACAGATTTCTACACTTCAACATCATTCTTAAGTATTTAGAAAACAGTGAAATAGAACAAGGGATAATGACAGTTCACCTAGCATGGATTTCTCCTTGTATTGATCCTAACGGGACATAGAACAAAGACTGAATACAATGCTCTCTACAGATACGTATCGGAAGACCCACATTAGGATAAAGCATGAAGCTGGTAGATCACATGCATTGGAGTGTTTAATACCTTTTTTATACAATCAGCTGTGTCTTTTATCTGGCCCCATATGAATGCTCAGCCTTGACCAGTTTTTCCTCATAGGGAACAGAGGCAGATTGCTTGGGATTCTTGATAGTTGAGGTAGGAATTTAAAAGCTTCTGCCTGATACTATTAACTTTGTGTGTGTGTGAGTGTGTCACTGGAGTTCAAATCCCAGGCTTCATGCATGCTGGGTAATCATGCTATATAAGAATTTTTAAATCCAAAATTCACTTTTTAAATTAAAACCGAATGCCCCAGAGAAATACTGTTAGGGTGCAGACTTTTCTCTGCTAGTTTAGGATACTGATTTTAATGAATGAATGTATGTCTTTCTCTCTGAGAGACTTAAGCAAGGAATTCATTTTATATCATCTGAAACAGCAAGTAATTATATACATTATACATTCAACATAAAGTAGACCACATGCTTCCATAGCTGTGATGCTAAGTTTTTCAATTTAACTCATTTATTTTTATTTTTAAAGTTTCGGGAACTATTGCAAATGCATGCTATCAAATTAGCAAATACAGTTTATTACACTTTGGGTCAACTTCCATTCATTGTCTCTAAAGTGAAACACTGTACTTTATAGACATAAAAATGAGTAAGATACAATTTCTGCCAGAGATGGAGAAGCCTGATGATTATTTACATTTGTTTTCTGGCACTCAGGTTGTAACTTACATAATGAGGCAAGATGTCAAAGAAGGAAATCATTAATTCTAACAGAAGTAACATCTGAATAAACCCTGAAGAAAAGAATTGTGGGGTGGACCTCCAAGCACAGGAAATTGTATGAGTAAAACAAGAAGCAGAAAGTCTGCCCTATGATGCAAGATGTTTCTATCACAGGATACAGGGATGGCAGGAAGGGGCTGAAGGGGAGTTCAGAGTCAGAATCTTGAAGAGCCCTGAACACTGTTCAAAGGGGTCTGAGCAGGAGAGGGCAGCTTACAGCCTTGAAGCTAAATTTTAGGAGATCAACCCTAGAGATGGCATGGAATTTTCTTTCTTTCTTTCTTTCTTTCTTTCTTTTTTTTTTTTTTTGGTATTTTATTTTGTTTTGTTTTAATGATAACTCAGGGCCTCCCAAATACCAGGCATGTGTTCTATCACTGAGTTGCATCCCACCTACCAATGGCAATAGAAAACAAAGCAGCAGGAGAGGGTAGAAAGGAATGTGCTTTCAAAACTTCATATTATATATTAGCAAATTATTTTACAAGGAAATGTTGACACCACACATAACAAGTTTTGCTTGGTTTTGTTCTTTAGATAGAAGTACAAACTGAATGTTTTTGTCCCTTCCCAAAATTATATGTTGAATTCCCCATTCCCATTGTGATGGTATTTGAGATGGAGCCTAGTAGGTAATTAGGATTAAATGAAGTCTTGAGGTTGGGGTCCTCATGATGGGATTAATGATTTTATAAGAAGAGACAAAGAGATCTTTGTAGCTTTCACTCTACCCCATGAGGTTATGGTGAAAAAAAAAAACAGTCATCTAAGGATGGAAAAAATTTAAGAATTGACTCTCTCTTTCTTAAAAAAGAGAGAGAAAGAGAGAGAGAGAGAGAGACAGACACAGTGGTCTATGAAGGAAAAAAAGCCTCTCCCAAACCCAACTGCTTACTCTCTGATCTTGGACTTTCAGCTTTCAGAACTATAGAAGAATACATTTCTGTTGTTTAAAACCCATTTTGTGATAGTAGCCCAAACTGAGACAAGTATTTTTAAGTTAACAAAGTTAATAGAGGCTGGAGTGGTGGCCCAGCGGTTACCATGCTTGCTTGGCAAGCACAAGGACATGAGTTCAAACCCCAGCATCATGTACACAACAAAGTGTCTGAAGGATGAAAGTCACATGAAAAGCTTAATAAAGATTTCTTCTCTCTCTCTCTCTCTCTCTTTCTCTCTCTCTGTCCCCTCTTTCCTTAAAAAAAAAATACATAAAATATAGTCATCCCTCATATGTACGGCAGATTGCTTCCTTCTTGAAATAGTTGTTTTGGCTTCCTACCTCAATATTGGTTATGTCATATAAATTTTTAAAACTTCTGACAAGTTGAGAGAACACTAATCATGTTTCTTTCACCTACGAGCGAGCCGCTGTCCTATTGTTCCAGGTTCAGGCCCAAATGTGTCAGTCACCTTGTCATCACTGTTTCAAACTACCTGGGAGAATCCACTTAAAAGTAATAAAAATTTATTTTTGACTCACTGTCTTCATGGTTTCAGTCCATGGTTGCTTGGTGCTATTGGTTTGGGCCCTTTGGCAAGGCAGAGCATTATGGTAGAAATCACATGGTAGAACAATGTCACTCACCTCACAGTGGCCAGGAAGCAAAGAGAGAGAGAAAGATAGACAAACAGAAGGAACCAGGGTCCCTAGATCCCTTTCAAGAACACCCCCACCCAGTGACCTGCCTTCTTTCTGTTAGACCCTATCTCCTACAGATTCTGCTATCTCCCAACAGTATCATAGGCTAGGGGAAAAGCCCTCAACACATGGGCCTTTGGGGGACATTCAAGATCTAAGCTACAGCACCTACAAACACAGGAATTGTGGTAAATTCTAATTTGCATAATTGTAAATATTTCAGGTTCAGGAAATTATCATATACTTTTATAACTGCTTAAGCTACGTTAATGAGCATATTCCTGGCACAAGAGAAGTTCTGTTTAGATCAAGTAATGATGAAAACCAAAGCCCCTTCTGCTTAGAATTTTAGAGAGAAACAAGTTTATTTAGTTTTTCACATGGCCTTAGTTGCTCCAACACTTAGTTGTGTACGTGGTGCTGGGGTTTGAACCCAGGTCCTCGTGCTTGCCAGGCAAGCACCAAAACCACTGAGCCACAGCTCCAGCCCCTGATAATTATTTTTTTGTTTTGAGTTTTTATAGTATTGTGGATTGAACTCAGAGAATGCTTTACCACCGAGCTACAGCCCCAGCTTTTTTATTTTTATTTTTTTTAATCTTGAGACAGGGTCTCACTAAAGTTGTTGAGGCTGGCTTTGAACTTGTGATCTTCCTGCCTCATCCTCCCAAATTGCTGGCATTACAGAAGTGCACCACTGTGTACAGCCTCCTCTGATAATTGGAAGAACTTTCCACAAACTAGTTTCTCCTCTACTACCATGTCCTACTGGGTCAGATAAGATCTTTGACCATATAACTTAAAAAGTCATCAAAAGAAGGAAAGAATATTCATTTCTGAAGGCCATGCCTATGTTTGACTGCTGGTAATAATAACTTGGAAGTGCTGTGGAAAAATTACACAACCATTAACCCAAAACCAAACGTGTGCCTTGGTCCTTTCAGGCTGCTATATCAAAATACCATGGACTGGGTGACTCATAAACAACAGAAATTTATTTATGATGGTTCTGAAAACTGGGAAGTCCAGGATCAAGGCACCAGCAGATTTGGTGTGTAGTAAAGGACTACTTCCTTATAGATGTCTAACCTCAAATGGCAGAAGTGGCTGGCAATCTCTCTCTCTGGGATAATTTTTGTAAGGGCACTAATCCCATCTGTGAGGGCCCCACCCCCATGATCTAATCATATCCTAAAGACCTCAACTCCAAATACCAGCACCCTTAGCGTAAGAATTTCAAGATATATGGTTTTCTGGGGCACACAAACATTTAGACCATAGCAATGTATCTTCAACTCTACTTTCTCTGTGCTGAATCCCACAATATTCATGGCCAAATCAATTGCACTAGACTGGTGGAGAAGTATGGCTGATAGGGAATCAAAGTGGAAAGAAATAGCAACTTTAATTTCAACTGTGTTTAAAATATCTTTATACATTTTACAAAATAATATGACTACCTAAGCATATTGCTAAGGGTCCATCTTAGTCTGTTTTATGTTGCTATAATAAAATATGGGAGACTGGGTTATTTATAAAAATAGAGATTTACTTAGTTCATGATTCTGAAGTCTGGGAAGCAAGAGAGCATGGTGCTGGCATTTGGTCAAGCACTTCTTGCTGCATTGTACCATAGAGGAGAACATCACCTGGTGAGACAGAGCAAATGTTCTAAATCAAATCTCTCTTCGTCTTTTTATATAACCACTAATGCCATCATGAAGAATCTACCCTCACGACCTCACCTAATCCTAATTACCTCCCAAAAGCCCCAATTCCAAATTTTATTACTATAAGAATTTGATGGTTAAGTTTCCAACACATGAACTCTTGGAGGATGTAATCAAACCATATTAGGGACACTTTCAGAGTCATGGAAAGGACCTGTGCAAAGTCATGCCCTTATACTTCAAGAGATTCATGGAGCATCTAATTCTTAAACTTGTAAACAATTTTATACCTACTTAAAACCAGGAGAAGTGATCAGAGCTGTTGAAATCATCAGGGGAGCTGATTCTTGAATCTGAGATTCTTAAAAAATATTTTTATGGATTCTTAATATCCTTTAAATATTTTGTAATAATGTTTATGCCTAAGAAAGTTTCTTCTGCTAGAACTAAAATATATACTGAGAAGTAATTCTTTTAAATTTTTATGTTTGTAAAGTCAACCCAATAAATAAAAGCAATAGATTATTATTATATCTCTGATCAGCAAGCTAAGGTATTGATATTAAAGCTCATTTTCTAATATTGTCAAACAAATGAAGTTCTAATTTAACTCAGTAAACTGTCATTTGGAATGATATAGGCTTGGGATTTCACATTATGAGCTATAATGGTTCATTTTAAATGTTTACTATAATTGACAAATTTCCAGGAGTGGAAACTACAATGACATCCTCTTACTGCTGAAATGATATGGAACATAATTTAGTCTTTCCTCAGAAATGAGACAGGCACTTCAGAGTCTTAGAGTGCCTGAGGGCCTCCTTGTGAATATCACTTCTCTGGCTTTATGTGCTTTGCATCATTTTATAGCAGTAGTGTGCTATTCAAGTACTACACACAGCACTATGCAAAAGCTTGAAGACAGAACATTAATTTGTGCCAATTCCACTCACCAAATATGGAGTGTCTTCTGTTTGCCTGGCATGATTTGAGGCCCACTAAACATACAAAGATGAATGACTATCTGTCCTCATTGAACTCAAGAGAAGAAATGGAGAGAAGAGAAAAATACAACTAATCATCTTCATTTAGCTGGCTTTTTTTAAGCAAGTGATGTGGAAAAACAAATTAAAGAGATGGCATGTCCAGGTGGGACAAAAGGGAAATGATGTCACCTGCTGTTTCAACATTTGGTGACTTTATACCTTTCTTATGTCTCAGGGACAAGTTACACAGTGGGTGCACAAACAAGAATAAGATGCAAAGCTGCCCTCCATACTTCCAAGTCTAGATGGAAAGATATTTAAAAAAACAAATGAAGAAAGTCAGCTTTTATTAGACAAGGCAAAACAAAAACTTCTTGCCTTAGCAATTCTGTTTATTCCTTCTACAATCAGATCCATACATAGCACAAACTCAAAATAAATGTTAGCTGCACTATCCGAACAAACCGCTCTTCTGGAATGGCCCTGATATCAGCTATGAAAAATGTCTGGAAATTGTCTGGTCTCCAAGTCTTTTAAACCCTGGCTCCTGCTCTTATATCAACTGTGATTTTGGGCAAGTCACTTCATTTCTCTATGCCTTATTTGCTCAAATTATGATAATAGTAGTACCTAATTGTGGTTTTTGACCATAAAATGTCCATGTAATATTTTGATTACATAAAAGTCCATACAATGCTTACTTACATCTGTGGCTCACCCAAAGTAAGCACCTCACACATTTCTTTTTCTTTTCTTTTTTTTTTTTCAAAGAGAGAAGGAGGGGCTGGAGCGGTGGCTTGCAAGCTCAAATACACAAGTTCAAACCCCAGCACCCACGTACACAACGAAGTCTTGAAGCAAGGAAAGCCACGTGAAAAACTAAATACAATTGATTCTCTGTCTCTCTCTTTCTCTCTCACTGTCCCTCTCTCTTTTTAAAAAAAAAAAAGAGGAGAGAGAGAGAGAATCAATTTTTATTGAGTTTTTCATGGCTTTTGTTGCTCTGACACTTACTTATGCATGTGGGTGCTGAAGTTTGAACCTGTGTATGGGGCAAGTGCTGTAACTGCGGAGGCACTACCCCAGCCCCTCTTTTTCTTAATCATAGTGATTGTTATCAATCTCAAGAATAAATATGGTGATGATAACTAGAATGCACATTTGCACAAATTATTTTGGCGTCACAGGAAAAAAAAGAGAATTCTGGGGGAGGCAGAGAAGTCTTTGCTAATGATGTGATCCTTGGGGTTGGTTTGGAAGGATAGATGATGTTATCAGTTTAAATGAGCATCCAGGGGGGTGCTGGGTTAAACATCCAGGCAAAAGGAACAGCATGTACAATAAGTCAGTGTCAAAGGTACTCAGCTTGATTCAGAAATCAAGGGTTGAATGGTTTCTCTTCTATGCAGAAGCAAGAGCTAAGTAAGGGGAAAGAAGTGTGTGTGTGGGGGGGGGTGATTATCACAAGCACAGAGGGAAGATACCTGGAGTAGAAGATTGAGGGGGAGGAAGGAGGAAATGCAGAATGAGTTTGACAAAATTATACTATGCACATGTATAAATATACCACAGTGAATTTCACATACATGTACAGCACCAGTAATTAATAAATAAAGAAAGGAAGGAAGACCAATAGAATAAGGGAAGGGAATAGGGGAAGGGAGGAGGTGAGGGAAAGAGGAGGCACTGGGGATTGAAATGGAGCAAATCAAAGTCCATGCATGTATGATTATGTCAAAATAAACCCAATTATTATGTGTAACTATAATACATTAATAAGATCTTTTTAAAAAGAATGCCTATAATCCCAGTGGCTCAAGAGGTTGAAGTATGAGGATCACAAGTTCAAAGCCAGGCTCAGCATCTTAGGACCTAAGCGACTTAGCAAGACCCTGTCACAAAATAAAAAAAAAAAGTTTGGGGGATGTGTATCAATGATTAAGCACCCCTGGGTTCAATCCCTGGCAATAAAACAAAAAAAGAAAAAAAAAGAAATGAAGAGAAAAAATGTGCCTTTGGCTTGTTTGGAACTTGAAAGGAGCTTAAAACTGAAGGAACTTAAAACTGAACAAAAGGTGTATTTGAAATAATTCTTTTTTTTTCCTTTCCCCTTTTTTTTTTCATTCGTCCAACATAGTCTTACAATTAGGAGGGAATTGTTGCCACAGTATCGTGAACACATGCGTAATGACAGAGCAAGCTGAGGCTGATGCCAGTCTATGGTCTCCCCCCTTTGGGTTCCCCGCAAACCTGTTTCCCCCTACTTTACCCCTGTGTTAGTTGGGCTTTGCATGGAAGTCAAAGGTTCCCCCCTGGGATGATAACCCCTCTACTCCCACCCCAGCTGCCTTGATGACTCTCCTATCCCCCCACCCGGCTCCTCTCCCTTTATCTCACAGCATCATAGGCAATGTTCCCCTTGCTCATATAGTAATTCACCCAAGTTGAGTTTATAATTAGCTTAGCCAACTCTCAGACTGTTTCCAATTGTATTCTAGTTTCCACATATTAGAGAAAACATTTGGCCTTGAGTCTCTGAGCTTTGGATATTTTACTTAGTATAATTTTTTCCATCTCCATCCATTTGGCTGCAAATGCCATGATATTCTCTCTAATAGCAGAGTAGAATTCCATTGTATATATGTACCACAGTTTTTAAATCCACTCATTCAGTGAGGGGCATCTGATTTGGTTCCGTAGTTTAGCTATAGTAAATTGAGCTGCTATAAACATTGATGAAGCTGTATCTCTGTAATATGCCAATTCTAGTTCTTTCTGGAAAATACAAAGGAGTGTGATAGCTGGATCATAAGGCAGTTCCTGCCATAGTTTTTTGAGGAGTCTCCACATTGTTTTCCAGAGTGGCTGTACAAGCTTGCAGTCCCACCAGCAGTGTGACAGTGTTCCACTCTTCCCACAACCCCTCCAGCATCTGTCATTGTTTGTATTCTTCATTTTTGCCACTCTGATAGGAGTGAGGTGGAATCTCAGCGAAGTTTTGATTTGCATTTCTCTAATTGCTAGTGGTGTAGAGCATTTTCTCATGTATTTATGGGCTTCCTCCATTAAGAAATTTGTATTTAGCTCCCTAGCCCATTTTATTGATTGGATTATTTGTGGCTTTGGTGTTCAGTCTTTTGAGTTCTTTGTATATTCTAGTTATTAGCCCTCTGTCTGAGGTATAGCAGGCAAAGATTTTATCCCAATCTGTAGGTTCTCTCTTGAGACTCTTGATTAATTCTTTAGCTATGCAGAAGCTTTTTAGTTTAATGGCATCTTGTTCATTTATTCTTGGTTTTAATGCTTGCGTTATGGGAGCCTTGTTAAGGAAGGCGGTGCCGACACCTATGTCATGTAGTGTTGATCCTACTTTTTCCTCAAGCAGTTGTGTAGTTGCTGGTTTAATTTCCAGGTCCTTGAACCATTTTGATTTGTTTCTTGTGCAGGATAAGAGGTAAGGATCCAATTTCAGTTGTCTGCATATGGCTGTCCAGTTTGTCCAGCACCATTTGTTGAACAGGCTGTCCTTCTTCTGCACTGTGTTTTTGCCCCCTTTATCAAATATCAGATAGTTAAAGATTTGAGGGTTCATCTATGTATCTTCTATTCTGTTCCATTGGTATTCATATCTGTTATGATACCAATACCACGCTGTTTTTGTTACTATAGCCCTATAGTATAGGTTCAAGTCAGGAATTGTGACGCCTCCTGCTTCCTCTTTCTTGCTTAGTAATGTTTTGGCTATTTTGGGTCTTCTGTTTATTCCATATGAATTTAAGAATAGCCTTTTTTATATCTATGAAGAATGATATTGGTATCTTGATGGGGATTGCATTAAATCTGTATGGGGCTTTGGGTAGAATGGCCATTTTGATTATATTGATTCTGTCTAACCAAGAACATGGAATGGTTTTCCATCTATTCAGGTCTTCTGTAATTTCTTTTTTTAATGTTCGATAGTTTTTGTTGTAGAGGTCCTTAATATCCGTTGTTAGATTGATGCCCAAGTAATTTTTTTGAGGAAATTGTGAATGGGACAGACTTCCTGATTTCTTCTTCAGTGGACTTGTTGCTGGAGTATAGGAAAGCTAATGATTTATGAGTGTTGATCTTACAGCCAGCCACTTTGCTGAAATTGTTTATAAACTTTAAAAGTCTTCTGGTCGAGCTTATTGGGTCTTCTATCTATAGGAACATGTCATCAGCAAGTAGAGACATCTTGACTTCCTCTTTTCCTATCAAATTCCTTTGATTTCCTTCTCTTGTCTGATAGCTCTGCCTAGGCTTTAAAAGACTATATTGAATAAGAGTGGTGAAAGTGGACATCCTTGTCTTGTTCCTGAATTCAGAGGAAATGCTTTCAGTCTTTCTCCATTAGCATAATGTTGGCTATGGTACTATCATAAAATCCTCTTATAAAATTAAAAAATTCTTCCTTTTATCCCTGTATTCTCTAGAGTTTGAGCATAAGTAGGTGCTTAATTTTATCAATGACATAATTCTTGAAATAGGAGCACAATTTTGGCATGTGGGAATGGAAGAAGAAAATTGCAAGGTGGAGATAACCAGGTGGGTGGCATTCTGGGTAGAAAGAGGAAAACACAGGGCATGTTCTGAGGACATCCAGCAGTGGGGTTTGACTGGAGGCTTGTGGGTAGAGGGGTAGTAGGTAGTTAAGACATTAGAGTGGGAAAGAGAGGTAGATTCATCTTTCGAGGAACTCTGGTTTACCAGCATCACTTCAAGCATCCAGTGGGAACAACTGAAGGTTCTTTTCATTGGATTCAACAGGAGAATGATAGAATCAAATTTTCCCTTTTTACAGGTTAATCTGGCAGTACTTTAAGTAAGGATTGGTGTGGAAAGAGAAGGAGAATGAGGATGCCAGTAAAAAGGCAATTCCAACTAGGAGTTCATAGTTCATAAAATCAAAGGTTGGGACCAAGTCTGCAAAAACTGAAATTGATAATTCTGTGTGTGTGTGTGTGTGTGTGTGTGTGTGTGTGTGTATGTGTATGTGTGTATGCATATATGCATTTTATCTGGAGGCAGTGCTGTGAGTATGTTATCGTTATGAGACCACTAGAGGGTAGTAGAGACAAATTGGTAAACAAGAAAAAGCTGCTGTATTCCCTAACAGCCATAAGCCTAGTATTTTTTCTTATCTATCACTTGAATGGTTGCAAGCTTAATGCAATTATTTCACAGCTAAAAAAAATATGACAAGTATATTTAGTGGGTTTAGTTCTAGGTAATTTAGTAAATTCCAGCTATCTATATTAGAAAACATAAAGCTGAAAAACAGTAAAGCTACAAAACTAGGTGGGCATGTAGTTTTTTTACAATAAGCAATATCTTTTATGGCCTTGAATCACAGTCTTCTTTTTTTTATTGGTTGAATATGGACTTACAATTGAGGAGGAATCATTATCAAACAATCAAGAACAAATGTATATACACATAGTAAGCCAAGGCTGATGCCATTCCATGGTTTCCCACCTGGGTTCCCCATGGTTCTATGTTTCCCCCAAATGAACCCCTGTGTTAAATGGACTTCTCGTGAAGTTTGGAGATCTGCTTCTGAGTTGATTTCCCCATACTCCCTCCCAATCATAGTCTTCTTAGGAGACAGAGAGATTACATTTTTTTTCATGTGTTTTTGTTTCCCTCCACATAGTTGTGTTTGTGGTGCTGGGATTCAAACCTGGGTCCTTGTGCATGCCAAGTAAGCACTCTATCTCTGAGCCACCACTCCAGCTCCCAAACTCTTCTTTTATTTTTTATTAATTCAACATAGACTTACATATTGGAGGGAATTGTTATTACATGATAATGTATACATGGATATTGACATAGTGAGATAATAAGTTAAGGTCCATCCTAGACCAGGATCTGCCTTCCTTCATCCATTCCCCGAACTCATGTCTCTTCTGTAATCCCACCATATTATAGTTGGAAATGAACCTATACATGTATACTAATTGTTGACATTTCTGAGTTTCTCTGCCTGCCTGTGTACAGCTAGGCTTCTAATGGGAATTAAGTATTCCCTGTTATATTGATAACACTCCTTATCCCTCCCCACCCCATCTTTACCTCCCTCCCTTTCCCCCCACCTTCCTAGGTATGATTCACCCAGCTTATGTGGAGTTTCAACTGTGGTGAATTTAATACTTAAACTCAGCTAACTATCATCCTACCTATCATACGTTTTACACTAGTTTCCACATATGAGAGAAAACATTTGGTCCTTAAGTCTCTGAGCCAAACTCTTCTTTTAAATTGAATGCTGACTATTACACCTAAATCTCTTATTGATTACAGTGGAAGAGAAAGAAAAATTAGTAAAAGTTAATCATGATATGAAGTGTTGAGATAAGTAATTTAAGTTGAAAAGGCATTTCTTTGGAATGCTCATTTACAGATATCATAAATTACACATATGTATGTTTATATATTATATACATATATATTTTAGCATTTATGCACATATCCTTTTGGAAAGCAAAAAAAAGAGCCTCAATGCCCATACTCTTTGGTTTTATTTTTTAACTATTTCCTTTACTGTTAATTTATCATAAGGAAATAATTCTAGGTGAATAAAAGTCATGTACTTGATTTTTTTTCTTCTCTCTCTCTTTGCATGTCTGTGTTTAGGGGGATACTGGAGATTGAACCCAGAGTGCTCTATCACTGAGCTACAAACATCCCAGACCTTTTTTACTGTTTTATTTTGAGAAAGTGTCTCACTAAGTTGCTGAGGGTTGTCTCAAATTTGGAATCTTCCTGTTCCAGTCTCTCAAGTAACTGGGATTACAGGCATATGCAGAACCCAGTCAAAAGTCATATTAGAAAAATTTCAACATAAAATTTCTATAATAAAAATTTATACCCAACCTAAAAATCTAAGAAGGAAATGGTTAAATAGGTAAATTATAGCATTTCCATTAAATCCAAATATCCAGACACACACACACTATAATTGAAAGTGTATAAAAGAATGAATTTGAGCCTCATAAATGGTGCATACCTGTAATTTAGGGATCCGGGAGCTGAAGCAGGAGAACTTCAAGTTCAAGGCCAGCCTTGGCAACTTAGTGAGACCTGTCTCAAAATTTAAGAAGGGTTGGGGATGTAGCTCACTGGTAGAGCATGCCAAAGATCCTGTGCTCAATCCATAATCCTAAAGGCAGGGAAAAAGCATGTATTTATACAGCAGGTTCTGCAAGTATATAGAATTGTTCTTCATGTGAGGTGGTATGTGGTCATAAAAATACTTCTTTCAACTAAGTACTGGGGATTGAACCCAGGGGTGCTGTACCACTGAGCTACATGCACAGCCCTTTTTATTTTGAAACAGGTTCTAAGTTGCCAGGGTGACCTTGAACTTGCCAACCCTGCCTCAGCCTCCCAAGTAGTCATACTTTGTTTTTTAAGAGTTAATTTTTAGTTTTTTATCTGGTTTTTGTTTTTTTTTTCCTCAGCTAAGTTGTGTATGTGGTGCTTGGGATGGGACCTGGGTCCTCACACATTCCACCAGTGCTCTACCACTAAGCCACCTCTCAACCCCATCATAGTGTCTTTATACAGACCACACACAAAAGAAATCATGCTGCTAGGAATGTTTTACTTACACTTTCAGGATGTTGCCATTTAATACTTTTAAAGACTTCATAGTCCAAAGATCACTCTATATTAAACATAATAAACGAAACTGCCTTTGGTATAAGTATAATATTTCAAAAGATTAATAAAACCTTCCTCAGTAGTTTAAGAAAAGGAATGCAAAGATACTATCAGAGCAAAAAGAAATCTGAGTAGAATTTTAGTCCATATTCCAACAGTACCACATGTTACTGAATATTGAAAGGTATATCCTAGTGTAGAAAGTAGCTTTGTAAGCTTGTTCAGTCATGAAAATGTCTACTTAAATTGAACATTCTCTTCTACTTTTAAAAGGATAACAAAATCCCAACCCCTAATATAAATTCATCTTCATTTTAATGGATTTTAAACACTTGCAAAAGCAGTAATCATAGCATTATAGAATAATAAAATGTTACAGCCAATGGAGCCTTAGAGATCATCTCATGGAAAATGAAGAGTGTTAAAGAGATTAAGTGTTTATATTTCCCCCACTTTCAGAGTTATGTGTAATTATTTTTTTTATTATTCAAGTTCCTGATAATAGTATCACTTTGTCGGTAATGGAAAATATTTATTAATATGTGTATGCATGTGTGGATAGGTAAACAGATAAAGTAAATCTCTTTAAATATTTTAATGTGATAGAAACAGCTACCTTTTATAACATTCAGAATTGTGCTGCATACCATACTAAGCACTTTAAGTGGATTCTCTGTAAAGATACAGCATCCCCATTGATACACCACCAGCTTTAGCTGAGAGAAGTGACAGCTAGAGAAATTGAAGAACTACCCAGTGTCAGACAGCTAATAAAGGGCAGAACAGAACCATGAATCCAAATTTTCTGAGTTCAGTGACCACTTCTCCACCAGCATTCAATGTTGCACTTATGTGCAATAAAATAAATACATGGTACTCTGTTAAGATGACAAATTATTTGAATTATCATTAACATTAATTTTGGAAAATAGGAATTAAATATTTAGTTCTCTTATACCATTTCTTAATGATAATTTCATTCTTGCTAGTGTCTCCCTAAAGAAATGTAGAAATGTATCATTTTCTTTAAATAAGAAGATGATTAAAGAAGGTTGAATCATTGGTTAATAGTAGAGTATTTAAAATAGTTGTTCATTATTCTTGGAACACTAATTATTAGCTTTAGATGAAATGGGTAAAAAATTCAGAGCTCATTCTCAAATAGCATAGGTCCAGCTCTTCTCTCATCACTAGAATTTTCCACTCAAAATATGTTGTTTCTTTTTTTTCTCAATGTTTTGGTGGGACTATGCAGTGGGTGCCTAAAGAAGACAAAAAGGGAATAATGTAATCCTAGGTTCATAACACGTTGTCATCATTGGTGCATTTATGGGCATCTTTATTTATATAATTATTAACTGATAATAATAATGCAGTAAGTGCTCATGGAGCTATAACCCACTATTCACATTTAACAACCATTAGCATGTGCACTCCTCTTCACACCGTCTCATTCCACCTGCACCCCCACCCCAGGTAACTGCTACCAGCCCGAAGCACCATTGCTTTGCTGACATTTTTCTTTAATTTTGTCTCATCTATATAGCCTTTTTAAAACTGCATATCCTTAAAAAATCTCCTCATATTTTATTTAAAAAAAATTTAAACCTACAAAAATTTGAAAGAGTACTAGCAATAAAATCCATATACCCTCACCTAATTTCACCAGTTATCATGTTACCAAACTGGATTCATCTCTTTTCCTCTGCTCTTCCTCCTCATCTCCCTCTCTCTTTCTCCCTCCCTTCTCCTCTTCCACAACCATTTTAAAGTAAACTGCAGACACTGTGATGCTCCCTTAAGTGCTTCACCAGGTATTTCTTAAGCATGTTTTTCTTGCCAGATACAAAGGTGCACACCTGTAATCCCAGCAGCTCCGAGGCTTGAGATAGGAGGATTGCAAGTTCAAAGCCAACTTCAGCAACTTAGTGAGCCCTAAGCAACTTAGCAAGACTGTCTCAAAATGAAAAATAAAAAAGGGCTAAGGATGTTGCTCAGTGGTTAAGCTCCTATGGGTTCAATCCCTGGTACAAAAAAAAAAAAAAGGATGGTAGTTGGTAGATAATATCTTTGATTTGTTTCAACAGTTCTCTACCTTTTGTTTTTTCATGATATTCTTACTTTTAAGCTGATTCTCTGAGGACAGTTTCCATACATGTTGTCATCTAACTTGTTCAAATATTCTTTTATTATGTACAGTATCTTTTGTATCATATATTGGTCTAAAGGCACAGTTAAATTCAGGTTAAATATTTTTAGTAATTATACTTACTAGTGAGGTCTTGCACTTCACCTTGTATTCTGTCAAGAGGGACATGATTCAGGTTGCCCAATTCATTTAATTGGTATTTTTCAATTAAATCTTTCCATTTTAAAGGTATGTCCACAGATTATTTGATATTCTTCCATTCATAAAGGAATCTCTTGTTTGTGTGTATGTGTGTTTTTTTAACATGGGGTCTCACTATCTTGCCCAGGCTGGCCTCAAGGTCCTGGGTTCAAGAGCTCCCCCTTGACTGAACCTCCTGAGACTACAGAACCTGCATGAGGTGGTTCTTAATTCTCCTCTCCTAGCTGCCTTAGCAGAAGAGACTCAGGGCATGGATGTAGAGTCCCATTGGGTAAGAACCCAACGTCTCCCACCAAGAACAAGCAACTAAATAATTATGCCAGTGGGTGAACTTGAAAGTGAATTCTTCACCTGAATTTGGTTATCAAGTTACATATTTTAAAGAAATTTGTCAATTGAGTTCTAATTTTCCAAATTATTGCCATATAAGTAATAATAGTATTCTCCTATTGTGCTTATATGTCTACTAGGCCCCAGCTACTTACTTGGGAGGTGGAGGCAGAAGGATTGCAAATTCAAGGCCAGCTTGGCCAACTTAGTGAGATCCAGTCTCAAAGTAAAATATAGAAAGGGCTGGGAGTGTAGAGAGCCTATGGTAGAAAGTCCCAGGGTTCAACCCCCAACACTGCAAAAATATAAAAATAAAAAAACAATGTTTGGCTTGTTTAACATTATCTATTATATCTTTGTTTTATATTTTATTGATTTCTGATCTTATTTGTAGTCTGTCCTCCTATTCATTAGATTTTAGCATCTCATCTTCCTAATACAAGTATATTCCCTCATATTAACATTTTTGCTATATTCCATAAGCTTTGATATATAGAGTGTTAATGTTTCGAACATATGGAATACAGTAAAAATAACTGTTTAAATGTCATTGTCTGTTAATTCTAACATCTGTGTCAGTTCTACTTTACTTTCAGTGATTTTTCTTTTCATTATTGATCTTCCTGCTTCTCTGCATGCCTACAAATTTTGACCATGGGATACTTTATTGCTTTTACCTAGTTGGAGGCTGGATACTTTTGGATTTCTATAACTATCTCTGAACTTTGTTCTGAAACATAGATAAATTCCGTGAAAAGTTTGATCCTTTCAACTCCTACTTTTATGATAGGAACAGAGCTGTGTTTAATCTTGAGCTAATTATTCTCCACTACAGAGGCAGGACCCTCTGAGTTACTCTTCCTTTTCTCCAGAAACTTCAAGGCATTCTGGTCTGGAAAGTGGCAGCAGGCACTACTCTTGGCCCTGGGTGAGCAGCAGGTACTGTTCCCTGGAATTCTTTTGAGTCGTTGGATTAGTCAGGTTTCTCCGAAGAAATGGAACCACAATAAGATGAGTGTGTGTGTGTGTGTGTGTGTGAGAGAGAGAGAGAGAGAGAGAGATAAGGAACTGGCTCTCATAATCATGGAGACTTAGAAGTCCCAAGATCTGTAATCTCTAAGCCAGAGACTGAGGAGAGTCAGTGTGTGAAATAAGTTTTAGCCTGAAAGTCAGCAGACAGTGTTCTACATCCAAGAACAGTAGATGATTCAGTTCAAGTTCCAAGGCAGGGCAAGTCTTTTTCCCAGCTCAAGCAGTCAGGCAGGAGGAATTTCCTCATTCAGCCTTTTTGTTCTAGTCAGGCCTTCAACCGACTATAGGAGACCCACCTGTATTTAGGAGGGCAGTTTCCTTTACTCAATCTACCAATGGCGAAAGTTAATCTCAAACTAAAAACCTCTCACACACAAACTCAGAATCATGTTTGACCAAATATCTGGGACCGATGACTCAGACAAGTGGACTCACAAAATTATCCATCCCAATGGTTCTTTTCATGCCCTCCCTAGTTACTTGCCTGAGTCCTCAAGGGAGATCTTCTTCATGTTTTCAGGGTCTTCCATATATCTCTTTCCTCCCCAGGATTCTGTCCTATGAATATCAGCCTTGCTTTGTCTCTGTGGATTCTCAATTTTGCCTCTTCAACTCAGGGAGTCTACCAGTCTCTGCCTGGGTCCCTTTCTCTGCACCACAGACCGGAAAGTCTCTTAAGGTAGTAAATTGGAGCACTTATGAGTTTACCCTATTTGATTCCCATCTCTCATGAATCACTGTCCTAGGTTGCCTGATGTCCAGTGATTTGAAAGGTATTTCATAAATTTTGTCTGTTTTGTCATCTATTAGGATTGTTTGAGGCAGGAGCATAAATTTTGTACTTGTAGATCTAAGCTTCCAAGCAAAGCTTCTATAGTATTCTATATTTTATTTCTAAAATTTTAGGATGATTTTTCCCTTAACCCAGAATTATTTAGAAGTGTGTTATTAAAATGTGCAAATGTGGAGGAACTCTTCTTATGTAATTTTAAAAATTAATTATTTAACTTAAAACATAAAATATTCTATGTGATGTATTGACCTATATATTATCAATTTTTGTAAATGTTCCATGGGAGTTAGAAGAGACTATATTCTCTAATTTTAGATATAGAGTTTTCTGTATGTTCATTAAACTCAGACATATTAATTATATTATCATATCTTTTAATTACTATTGAATTTTTGAAAGCCTCATCTGTTAATAGTTGAGACAAATGTGGGGGACTCTCATACAACAGTTGGATTTATATTTCTACCTGCAATCTTATCAAATTCTATCAAATTTTACTTCATATTTTTGAGGATATCTTATTGTGTATAATAATTTCCATATTTTCTTAGTGAATTGAACTTTAATCATTATATAATGTCACTTTTTTACCTAATAATGCTTATTTTAAAAAAGCGTATCTCAGAATTGTCTGATGGAAATATGTGATATTTCTAGTAGCCACATTAAATTATTTATTTCAATTTCAATACTATACTTTATTTAAACCAACCTAGCCAAAATATTATCTCTTAAATGTGTAATCTAATAGTAATTATTAATGAGATTTTGTTTCATATGTTCTTTATGGTGTGTGGTCTTGGAAATCCCATGTTCTTGGATAGGCAGAATTACTATAGTCAAAATGGCCATTCTGCCAAAAGCACTATATAGATTTAATGCAATCCCAATCAAGACACCAATGATATTCTTCACAGAAAGAGAAAAAACAATTTTTAGATCCATTTGGAAGAATCAGAGACCCAGAATAGCCAAAGCAACACTAAGCAAAAAAGCAAGCAGGAGGCATCACAATACCTGATCTGAAATTATATTATACAGCATAGTAACAAAACCAGCATGGTATTGGATTCAAAATAGGCATGAAGAGCAATGGAATGGAATAGAGGACACAGAGACAAAACAACAAATCTGCCGCCATCTGCTATTTGATAAAGGTGACAAAAATATATCTTGGAGGAAAGACAGCCTTTTCAACAAATGGTGCTGGGAAAACAGGGGAGCTATATGCAGGAAAAAAAATGAAATTAGATCCTTATCTCTCACCCTACACAAAACTCAAATCAAAATGGATCAAAGACTTAGGAATTATACCAGAAACCTTACAGGTATTTGAAGAAAACATAGGATCAATACTCCATCACATAGGAGCTGGCACCAGTTTCCTTAACAAGACCCCAAAGAACAAGAACTAAAACCAAGAATCAATAAGTGGGATGCCACTAAACTAAAAAGAAATTGCACAGCTAAGGAATCAATTAAGACTGTAAGAAAGAGCCTACAGAATGGGAGAAAATCATGACCAGCTGCTCCTCTGACAGGGGACTAATATCCAGAATATACAAAGAACTCAAAAATCTTAGTACCTAAAAACACAAATAATCCAATCAATAAAGTAGACAGAAGAACTAAACAGAAACTTCTCAACAGATGAAACACAAAAGGCCAATAAATATATGGGAAAATGTTTAAGATCTCTAGCAATCAGGAAATGCAAATCAAAATTATATTAAGATTTCATCTCAGTCCAGTCAGAATAGCAAAGATCATCAAATGCTGGAGAGGTTGTGGGGAGAAAGGGACTCTTGTACATTGTTGGTGGGACTGCAGAATTGTACAGCCACTCTGGAAAACAGTATGGAGACTCCTGAAAATATTAGGTGTGGAAGCACTGTACGACCCAGCTATCCCACTGCTGGGTATTTTCTCAGAAAATATAAAATTGTGCATACTACAACGATACAGCTACATCAGTGTTTATAGCAAAACAATTCACAATAGCTAAATTATGAAATCAACCCAGGTGCCCATCATCAGATGAATGGATTAAAAAATTATGGTATACACACACACACACACACACACACTCGCACACACAATGGAATTCTACTCAGCTATTGAAAAGAATAAAATTGGGGCTAGAGTAGTGGCTCAGCAGATATGGTGCTTGCCTGTCATGCACAAGTACACGAGTTCAAACCCCGGCACCACATACACAGCAAAGTTTCAAAGCAACGAAAGCCACATGAAAAACTAAATAAAATTAATTCCCTCTCTCCCTGTCTCACTGTCCCTCTCTATAAAAAGAAAAAAGAATGAAATTATGGCTTTTGCTGGTAAATGGATTGAAACGCAGAAAATCATGCTAAGAGAAATTAGCCAAACGTGGAAACACAAAGGTCATAATACTTTCTCTCATATGTGGAAGCTAGAGTAAAATAAGGGAAAGGGTGAGGGAAGGACAAGATTATATAAAGATTCTTTAAATACAAATGAACTGACAAACTAAAGGAAGCCTAGTAGAGTAAAGGAAAGACAATGAAAGAAGAGAGGAAGGAAGGGAAAAGGGGGAGGGAATAGGGAAGATCCAAATATTGTAGAGTATACTTAGCAGTCTGAGATACTAAAGAGTTCCCGTGCAATCATTAATAATCTAAAAAGTAAAAAATATATATATAATCAAAGGGAGATTAGTATAGGAAAGGGACCAGGGAGAGGGAGAAGGGGTGGGGAAAGTGCAGGGGAGGGAATTGGGCCAAACTACATTGTTATAGTGTTTGCATGCATCAATGTGTAACACCAAATACTTTCAATATGTATAACTAGTAACATTTATTTAATAAATATGTATATATATATATATATATATGAATATATATTGTAGGCAAAAACAAAGAACAAAAATCCTCCCCAAATGTCCGTGTCTTAAAATCTCAGGAATCCATGGCTGTGTTACTGCATGTGGTAGAAGGAGTTTGCAAATGTATTAAGGTTCAGGACCTGGAGAAGATTATCCTGCAGTATTCAGGTGGGCCCCTTCTCTGCATAAGCTTCCTCGAAGTGGAAGGAGTCAGAGATGATTATTTGGAAGGATGGTTAGACAGAAACAACATTGCTGCCTTAAAATGGAGCCTGAGGGCCAGGAGGCAAGGAATAGAGACAACCTCTAGAAGCCCACAAAGGCAAAAAAATAGACTGTCCCCTACAGTTCCCAGGAAGTGAGATTTGAGTTGGACTTTAAACCTTCAAAACTGTAAGGTCATCAATTTGTGCTGTTTTTAAGCCATTAATTTTTTGCTAATTTGCTAAATACAGATATTTTAAGGAAAACAGATTTTACTCAGTATTCAAAGATATTTACTTCATATATATCTTGTTTATGTTTTAGACTTATTTCCCTTTTATTGGAGTACTTTACCTGAAATTATTTTCAGTGTGGGGCTATGTGTGGTAAATTTCCTGAGGCCTTATTACTGGATAATACTTTTACCATAACTATACATTTTTAGCTGTATAAAAAATTCTAGGACCTAAAAAAATTCTAAGTCCTGAATTATTTCCTTTTTAAAAAATATCTACTTTTCTATAAGCTTTTAGAATTTTCTTTTATTTTAATATTTTAGACTTTCACTGAATAGATTCATTGTTTTAGGAGCTTTGTAGATATTCTAATGCATATTTCTTTAATGTGAAGATTTTGTTTCCATTATTCCTCTAAATATTTACTCCTCTCTATACCTGTTTTTCTCTATTTGGTGGCTCCTTTTACTCAGATGATAATAATTAGGTTCCTTTTATATTACCTAGCTTTACTTTTAAATTTTCTTTGGCTTTTTTCCCTCCTTCCTTTGTTGAGAATTTCTCAATCTGGTCTTCCAATATGCTCATTTCCCAGCTGGATCCTCATAATATTTATCCCATCTATTGTGTGTTATTTAACCCATCTGTTGTATTTTCCATAACAACTTTTTCACTTGTTTTTCTTTTTATAATAGTCTCTTTTTTAAATACTGTCAATATTTCCCTTTTTATTGTTTAGTATACATTTTAGGCTTATTTTAAATCCTTTGACCTTTCTAACACTGCTTCTGAAGAAGTCTACACTTACTTTTCCTTTATAAGTAAGTGTATCTAGCTGTTTCAACCTGTGAAATCCTATTCTCCGTGACATAGAGCTTGCTTCCAGTACTGGGGAAAGCCAAAGACCATCACTGATGATGTTGGGGAAGCATGCTGACACCTCAGCATATGGTACCAGCCACCAGAAAATCACAATTAATATTTCCTTTCTCCACAACAGGCAGTTGAAGCTGTTTTCAAGGGAAGCACCCATTACAATGTGTAGCTGAGACCAGGAGTATCAAGGCAGAAGGCTAGGGAAACAACTGCTGAGTCCACTCTATTCCAGTAGTTTTCTCAGCTCTTCACCTGTGCAGCTCTTCTGTGCTACTCCCTGCTCCAACATTTCTCTCCAGGCTCCTGGTGACTTCTAGGTGTTTAACTTAAAAATGTCAAGAATGCAAACTGTGTGGGCCTGGAGACAGAGACTGCCTATCCCTGAGTCTACAGAGCCCAGGATAGGGTCTGGCACATAGTTAGGGTCTAATAACTAATTTTACAGTGAAAGATCTTAAAACAGTGATAAGTTGACTAGGGTGGCACAAGAATGGCATTTACATGTCTTTTACAAATACATATTGGATATTTAACAAAGACTGAAGATAGAGGTAAGGTATAAGAGGACTCTGAAGAAAATTTAAATTCATCAGATTAATCTATAGAACTAAAAATTATTTGGCTCATTATTCATATACATGTCAGATAAGAAGTATTTATTTTATATATATAATTTAATGTGATCTTTATGAGATATTCAATAATGTTGTAAAACTTTTTTCTCTTGAAACTCTTTTAAAAGATGCATCCTCAGTATTAAAAGAGAAAGAAAGATCCTTCCCACCAGCCTCTCAAAGTATCATTTTCCTCTTATCATTGATTTCTGCTTCCCAAACTTATTTTTTTTACTCTCTAACATGGTTCCCCAGCTTCTATCCAGACACTTTTCTGTCTTTCCCCTTTCCCTGAATGGTCTCACTGAATCCCAAGTTAACAACTACTACCTTCATAACGGTGATGCCTAAATGCGTATTTCCAACCAACCCTCATTTCCCTTCTGAGTTCCAGACTTACTCCCTGCTGGACAGCTCCTCTTGAGTTCTCACTGGCATCTTAAGATCAAACATTTGGGTCTGGAGCAGTGGCTCAGCAGTTGAAGCACTTGCCTGGTATGTGCAAGGACCCGCGTTTGAACCCCAGCACCACATATACAACTAAGGGTCGAAGAAACAAAGGCCAGATGAAAAATAAATAAAATTGATTCCCTCTTTCTCTCTCTCTTAAAAAAATCAAATATTTCCCCCCAGCAAATATATAGGGGTTTTTGTTATTGTTGTTGTTTTTGTACCAGGTATTGTATCCTAGAGGCACTTAAACACTAAGCCACATCCCCCAGCCCTTTTTATTTTTATATTTTGAGACAGGGTCTCACTAACTTACTTTAGGCTTCACTCAGTTTCTGAGTCTGGCCTCAAACTTGTTATCCTTCTTCCTCAGCTGGGATTACAGGTGTGTGCCACCATACCTAGTTTCTTCATTTTACTAAGTTATACTATTTTTATCCACTCTGGAAATCTCAGTGTTGATCTTCCATAGATCATTTTTCCCCCTAGCCACACTTAATTCAACATGTCCATTCTACCTTTTTGTTCTTTCTTTTCTTTTCTTTCTTCTTGAGAGAGAGAGAGAGAGTCAATTTTATTGTTTTATCTGGTTTTGTTTTTCTTCCACTTAGCTGTATATGTGGTGCTGGGGCTTGAACCTGGGTCCTCGTGCATGCCAAGTAGGTACTCTACCACTGAGCCACTTCTCCAGCCACTTTTCTGCTGTTGCCATCCTCACTATTGCTACCTTAATTTTGATTCTCATTAAAAAGAAAAAAAAAGTGGTTCTGGGGATCAAAACCAGGACCCCACACATGCTAGGCAAGCGCTGTACCACATCTTCAACTTTTTCATCAATTTTACATCTACCATTTCAATAATTGCTTAAATATTTGTCCTCCTTTCAGTCTCTCCAAATCAACCCTGTCTATGACCATGCCATTACTTTTCTTGAAATTATTTAGTAACTCTCCTTCATGGTGATGATAAAGCCAAAAGTGTTACCATACTTTTTTCACATATAGTTTCTTGGATCTGTCCCATCTCTGATGTCCCTTAGGCTTTACTCTGTGGTCCTGAAGGTTCACACAATTTGTGATTCTTCAACTATGTCATATTGCATTCTCTGTCTGGAATGTCTATCTGCTTTATTTACACTTCAATGAGTGGGAAGATTCAGCAATGATCTGGCTAGGAGGAGGAGAAAAGCCTCAAATTTAGCTGGCAGAAATGGAACCCATAAATTCAGTAATTTCAAAAGAAACTGAAGGACTGACAGGACACAAGACAGAACTGCCTTGTAGAACAAGAAGTAAAACAAGGAGAGGAAATAGAAGTATTAAAGTTCATTGGTCATCATCTAATTCTTGTTGACTTGGAAATGGGATCATCATCTTAATTATGCAGTAATGCAAGTGAAAAACAATCAGTTATTAAGGACCTCAAACTGGTGAGCACTTCTTCGGGAGATAGTCAAGGGATGATTTTGGGAGGGATCTGCACTGCAAACAAAGAATGAAAGAGAGAAATGGTTTATATGTACATAGAGGATTAACCTGATCTTGTGCTCGGCAGAGCTTTCTAGTTCCACACACCTGTGTTTTCCCAGCTGTTTTTGGTCAGAAGCAGCATAAGCTAATAAGCTATGTGTTTAATAAAGTGTCTCTCATAGTTTAATTGCATGTTACTATTTGGGGAAAAAACCCTGGAAATCAAGAATCTAGTCTTGGGAAAGACACTCATTTTCTACCACAGGTTCCGAACAATCTAGGCAGTTTGCTAATTATTTGCTGTTCCTGTTCTTGCTATTATTAGGTGAGGGGGAATAATGGGGTAGAGAAGGCAGGGTCAAATCTATTCAAGCCTATTCTGGAGATTAAAGTAGGGTGCCAACATCTGTAAGGAACTTGTTAAACTATATTTTCTCAAAATGTAATCCCGTAGTACTATTTAAAAAAAAAAATGAGACAGAGAGGGAGAGAGGTTTGAGGGGGTAAGTAGTTTAGCGATAGAGAGCTTGTCCAGCATGCCAGAGGCCCTGGTGGTGGGGTAGTGGAAGCGGGGAAAGTGGGGAGGTTGGTGGGGATTGGGGTAAAGGAGTGGGTTGTGTGGACAATAAAAATGTTTGAGGGCTAGGGGATAACTCAGTGGTAGAGCTTGTACTTAACAAGAAAAGAAAAAAAAAAGTGGTTGGGGAATGGAAGAGAGGAGGGAAAGAGTAAGGAAGTTTTTTAGTTACCAAAATGGTATCATCTTCAATATATTATTGCATGAAAATAATGATGCAAAACATTATTTCATGGTAGTTATCATCTAAAAATGGGAAAATAGAATAAATATGGATCCAGGCTCAGTGACCCACACCTGTATTCCCAGCGAATCAGGAGGCCAAGGCAGGAGGTTCTTAAGATCAAGGCCAACATCAGCAACTTAGTGAGGAACTCAGCAACTTTGCAAGACCCTATCTTAAAATAAAAAAGGCTGGGATGGGGCTCAGTGGTAGAGTGCCCCTGGGTTCAATCCCCAATACCACATCTATCTATCTATCTATCTATCTATCTATATCTATGGATTACTTGCTATTATTTGAATAATACCACAAAGTTAAATAAGAACAAGATTAAAATGATTTCCTAAGTTAGGGAGAAAAGGAAAATGTGGTGAATGGAGATGAAGTGTTAGCAAGGTATCTTATGATTTTTGTATTGCTCTGGTATTTAAAATATGCAAATGTTTTGTCCATTCAAAAATAAAATAAAACCAAGTTTAACCATTGTGTTCTATTTCCTAGAAACATCAGAAAGAACCCAAGCAAGTGATTATTAGAGTCTTGCTAAATTGCCCAGGCTAGCTTCCAAATTGAGATCCTCCTGCCTCAACCTCCCAAGTCCTGGGATTACAGGCATGCACCGCCATGCCTGGCCTGCTCCTGGTCATAAGGGATTTAGAGGCAGCGGTGGTGTGTGCCTAGTCATTATACCTTTATGAAAGAGATGGAGGAATACACAATCCTCCAGAGAGCTCAGAGGGAGAGTATTTCCTCCAGCTGGAATGGAATTAATCATTCCTCTGTGGATAGATCAATTAAAGGAATCCAGAGAATAAGGATTTAGTAAGTGTATGCAGAGAAGTGCATGTGTGTGCACACACCAGCAAGCCTGTGTTATGTGTTCAAGATGGAAGAAAACAGGAGCAATTTCATGTAATGGAAAACTAAATCTTGTTACAGATCATACCTTTGTTTCTGAGAGTAATTGCAGTAATTGTGACTAGGCAGATTCCCTCTGAGTTGGCTCTGCCACATGCATTCCCTTCATTGATTCTGGTAGCCTTGTGCAGTTTTTCCTCATTATGACTCATTATCCAGTGATGGGGGAAATTATTGAGTTTCAAAATATGATTTTTTTTTAAATCCAGAGAGAACTTTAGCCCTTATCATTATTTCAGACCAAATAAATTTGTGACCAAGTATATTATAGCATATTTCTTCTAATTTTAAAATCTTATCTGAAAACAAAGGAAGAGACTTATCCTTCATGGTAGCCAGAGGCCAAGGACCATAGGAAAATTTCTTTGAGTGCTCTTGAGTGACCAGGTTGGAGCAAAATTGTCCTGGATGCAGACCAGGATGAACATGTAGTCAAATAACCCAATTTTTAAAAAACTACAGTTGCTTTAATTTCAGTTTACACATTGAAAACCATACTCCAAATTTCTTTATCTTGATTACTTTTCTTGTGAGAATAAAAGAATTAATTAGAAGCTAATTAAATTCTAGGCAATTTTTAATCAAAGGGTTAAAAAGCAATTAAAAGAAACTTAGAAGAGTTACCCAATTGTAATTAGAAGAGTAGTAAAAATCAACAAAGTAATCCAATAAACTTAATTTTGCCTGCAAAGGAAGTTTTACATCTTCATGACCTAATTAAGAGAACCACAAAAAATGGGGTATATGAATTATGTGTTAAGTATGAGCAATTTGGGGAAAAGATATCCAAGATGGGTAAAATCAGATTTTTCTCTCTTTTATACATATAGTGAATTATTTTAAATTTCTGTTAATTAAGCAGCTGGTAGCCTTGGGCAATCCTGGACAGGAAGCAGATTGATCTTTATGTTTACTTTAATACACAGTGTATTCTTGGCACAGTTAGTGCAAAACACTAGCCTCTTGGATCTTTCATCACACAAGGTCATGGAGAAGTTCATTATAGGGTTTCTTTTATAATAAGTAGGTTTAACTTTCACTAGTTAAGTGATGAAATGGTAGTGGTGGTTCAGGACAGGTATAATTTGTGCTTGATATTCAAGATGTTTGGTTAGATAGTACACTTCCCATCCCAAAGCTGTATGTATCCTCTAGTACCACCCTCTTGCCAGGCTGGAATTGCCAATGTAAAGAGAGCTATTGCCCAGATACTAGGAAAGAGTTGGGATAAAATGACTGAATGTTAGGTCACCAATGTCCTCTTGATGGACATCATTGGGGGTTGCATATGTTGTGGCCTGCTCATTTCTTTTTACTTTTTTAGGGGGTGGGGGTACTTGGGATTGAGCCCAGAGGTAAGCCACATTCCCCAGCTCCTTTTATTTTTTATTTTGAGACAGGCTTTCACTAAGTTGTTTAGGGCCTTGCAAAGTTTCTGAGGCTGTCCTCAAATTTGCAATTCTGCTTTGTTCCCCTAGTTGGTGGGATTACAGGCATGCGTCATTGTGCCCAGCTTGATTTTCTTTTTTGAGTCCAGCCATCAGTCTATCCCTGTTACCATCCCCACATCTCCTGACCACTTAAGTTATTCTCCTCAGTCTGAATACTTCAGTTTTCAGTAGGAAGACTACCTAGTACGTGATGGAGATGATACAGTCAGGCACTTTACCTTAGACCAGGGCTTCCTGACTCAACACTATTGATATTTGGAGCCAGATTATACTTACAGAGAGTTGTCATATGCATTGCAGGAGGTTCTACAACATCCCTGGTCTCTATTCATTAGATGCCAGCAGCAACCCTGTAGGTTGTGAGAATCAAAAATGTCTACAGACCTTGCCAATTGTGTCCTGATGACAAATGGCTTCCAATTGAGGACTATTATTCTAGATCTGTGTCCCATCAGGTATAATTTCAGGATGAATTTCAGCTTCCTGTGAGTTTGAAGAATGTATTTTATCTCCCTATTCTATTTTCATACCCTGACCTAAGAGCAGAAGGGAGTCCTTCTCCCATTTCACTTCACACCACACCATGACTAAACTGAGCACAAGGCAGGAAGTTCTTTCCCCCTCTGTCTTTCTCTCTCTGTCTCTCTTTCTTCTATCTTTTGCCATGCTGAGGATTGAACCCAGCGTCTTGTGTATGATAGACAAGTGCTCTCTACCACTAAGTTACATTCTCGGTCCTTATCATTTTTTATTTGAGACAGAGTCTCGCCAAGTTGCCCAGGCCAGTCTACAACTTGTAATCCTCCTGCTGCAGCCTCCTGAGTAGCTGAGATTACAGGCTGTGCCACTACACCCAGATAAATTAAAAAAAAAAAATTCACAGATTTTTGCTGCTGTCGTACAGTTTCCAGTTTCTCTTTTAGTGATTTTGCCACTGGGAATCCATCTTCCTTTCCTCACTCTTTTGTTCAGAAACAGAACTTCCATAATTCCTTGTCGTTGGGTTACATACAGGGAAGCAAGATCTTTTTCCTATATATTCCAGGTTTCTCTGTCATGCTGGTTGAAATGTTTCTCCTTGTCATCATCATCCTCAACCACACTCCTGAATCTTCCTGAATGTAGTGCCTGGTATTATCCATGCCCTTCCATACTTTTATTGGTGAATTGCTGTCCGATTCCTTTTGTCCTGTCATAGCATTCTCCACAAAAGCACAACTGAGAAGAAAGCACATCTTAGCCACAAACATGTCCATGGTCATTCTCCATTTGAGAAGTAGCCCTTGTTTTCACTCTTTTCTTGGGCCCACAGACTGACGTTACACAGAGAAACCCTCATTACCTTAAGGAAGTGGTTCTCACACTGTGGCTTACATCACAATCACCTGGAAGACCTGCTGAAGATCCAATTGGAAGTAAGGCCCAATAATTTGCCAGATGATGATTCTGCCCTGGACACTATACCCTGAGAACCACTGCCAGAAGTCATAACAGCAGAGGGAAAAGTTCTCCAGCTGAATCTGAATGAAGCATGGTGTACACTTTGTGAAGAATTGCTGATTTCTTTTCCCCATTATCAAAAAGATCAATGTTTCTTAACAAGTTCCACCCTGCCAGCAACTCAGAGCTTGGAAAGGGCCATGAGAAAACTTCCCCAACTCATAGAACAAAAGTACAACTAAAATAAACAAAAACAAAACAATATCAACAAAAAGCTATCACTCAAATACTCCTCATCAGTAGTTGAATTTCCAGCAGTGTGGGCTTTCAAAGGAAGGTTTTGCCACATTCCTCTGTGAAATAGATAACATTTTTTAGCAACTTACAGATATGTATTAAGTATATATGATCAGAGTTTTCTAAAGAAATCCGGGAGAAAGCATGAGACTTAAAGCATGAACACCTGGACTCTAATAGGGTAAAAGTACTTGGACAAGTCACCTCATGGGAGTTTGTAAAAACTCTCAAGTCTTCTCAACTGTAAGATAATGGTTTAGGTTTATTCTCAGAGGCCCCTTACAGTGCTGTGATGTTAACAACACTTCATTGAGTAGGGACACATAGGATCCTGGTGCCAGGGTTGAAACAAAGCTAACAATGTGCGAGGGATCTGCCTAGTCTCCCTTATTAGGCTTAAAGGTGTTTGGGTATCATTCCTCAGAATGAGGTGATTCATACCATCTTTTAACATACTAATTATGGTAGGCTCCCTAATGACCCCCAAAGATACCCAGATCTTAGTTTTTCAAACCTGTCAATGTTATCTTATGTGGTAAAGTAAACCATACAGATGTGCTTAAAGGGTTTTGAGATGGGTAGATTTTTCTGGATTATCTAAATGTAATTGCAAGGATTCATGTAAGAAGGAGGTAAAGAGATTTGACGACAGAAGAGAATGCCACATTACAACAGAAAAAGAGAGAAACGGTGATGTGATGTGAGCCCACTGGCTAAGGAGTAGGACAGCCTCTGGAGGAAGAGACCTACCTCCTGCCCCACCCTGGAATCTTCGGAAATAATCCACTTTGTTGATACCCTGATTTTACCTTGTGAAACTCTTTTAAAACTTCTGACCTCCAGAACTGAAAGAGACACTTTGCTTTAGCAGATAACTGGTTTGGCCCAAGGTTTGGTATATTGTGGGTGCTTCCTAAATGCCATTATGTGCTTACTGACAGATGTACATAAGGATCCAAGAGGACAGACCTAGAGTTGAGGGAAGATGGGTGACTATAGAGCACCTGCCTAAGCAAACTGTCTGTCTCTTCAGTTCCCTGAGTTCCTGCTAAGTCTGTCCTGGGATTAGATACACATCATCTCATGAAGGCCCTGGGAGGACATTTTGTTGCTATTGCATGAGGCCAGAGTCATTCATCTCCACCCCACTATAACTCACCAATAATTCCAAAACAGCCTGTGTCCATAACTTTCTTGGACCTTCTTTGCTCTTGTTGTCCCTGGCAGTTGTCAATCACTTCCTCCAGAAATTCACCAGAAATCATGGCATTATCAATAATCAATATGAAGCCAAGAGAAATGTTTTTGAAACAAATTTGGGGAGCTGGAGCAGTGGCTCAGCAGTGGAACACTTGCCTGGCATGTGGAGGACCTGGGTTTGAACCTCAGCACCACTTACACAAGTAAGTGCTGGAAAAACTAAAACCATGATGAAAAAAATAGATAAAATTCTCTCTCTCTCTCTCTCTCTCTCTCTCTGAAATTGAATCAACCAACCTATAGGAAAAACTGAATTATCTTTCCATTATTATCTATAGAAAACATTACAAAGTTACTGTTAAATTTCAGTGCTCCCAAAATCTGGATATGTAAATCTGTATGGTAAGGGAAACCTTTCCAAAATAAGTAGGATGAGACCTGGGCATAAATGAATTGGTAGAATCAGAAATTGCTAAGTGGATTCACAACTTAGGAAAACTACCATCATTGTCTTTCGTATATGAGCTCTTAGTTTGCTGTGCAATATCTAATTGGAAACAGTCTTATAATTGAGGACATCTATTGACCAGTTTGTCCTCAATGTCTTCATACACTTACATTTTGTTTCTAGGAAGAATGTATTTAAATAGCTAAAGTCGTTATCATAGACCCATCATGTTCTTGCAAAGGGCACTGAGCGGATCCCTTTGGAACAGCAAGGGCATGTTACTATTTCTCAGTGTGAGTAAAATTGTGTTCCTTTTGAAGCTGAAGCTAGAACTTATGTTCTGATGTGACTATAGTATCAGCTGTTTAAGAATCCTCATCATAGGTAAGGAAGCCGAGTCCTTGAGAAATGCCAGGATATGATTCAGAAAGTTGGAGGCAGATCCTGCATTAGACTCAGGTCAACACACTTCAGGTGGTGCCTTGCTCTCTCTTCTATTTGTTTAGGGAGCTCAGAATGAACCTAATATTTGATAAATACCCCTGTTTCAGTCCTTTCACAACATCTAATAAATGCCTGCAAGAATTTAAAAACCCATCATTTCATGAATGAACAAGGGAGTGAATGAAGAATATAGGTCCAAGGATTTCTAAATATTCTGGTTGCTGTTTTCCAGATTTCTTGTACTAATGCTGTTAATGACAATGTGGTTTATTTTACTGAATTTTAGGCTTATCTTTTTGCCATCTGGGATTGATGGCTCTGGAAGACCCCCTAATAAACACATAATTCAATCCTTTCTTGTTTTTTCACTGAAGATATGGGAGTACTTATTAAATGACCTGTGTGTTCAACATCATGGAGAATGTGAAGAAACATGGTTCCTACCCTCAAACAATTTATAATCCAGTAAAGAAGAGGAATACATTCAACTTTATTCACAGCAAGGTAAAATTATGGGAAACATTCTGTTAATTAACTCAGTGTGGGGGGAAAATGGTTTCCCTTCTGAATCATAATTTTTCATTTTTTAAATGAGACCTTTTCTGGGAGTGGTGACACATATCTGTAATCCCAGTGACTCAGGGGCTGAGGAAGGAGGATCACAAGTTCAAAGACAGCCTCAGCAATTTAGTGAGGCCTTAAGCAACTTAGCGAGACCCTGTCTCAAAATAAAACATAAAAAAGGCTTGGAATATGGCTCAGTGGGTGAAGTGCCTCTGAGATCAATATAATATAAAATAATAAATAAATAAATGAGATCTTTGAAGATGGCACTCTAAAAGTTAAATCATTTCAGCAAGTCAGCTTACCTAACAAATAGAATTTAAGCCACATCAAGATGGGGTTCCACTTTACAGGATATTCTTTAAAGAGAACTTATTCTCATCTTTAGTTATTGAACTGAATGGCCAAACACAGTTGGCGTGTTTTAGTTTTTGGCTGTGTCCTTGGGTGATAAGCAAAGAGATGTAGATAGAACGACATAAAGAAAATGCTTCCTCAACCAAGTGTTGTGGACAGCCTCAGCCAGGCTTGGGAGGAGGCAGAGTGTGATGAAGAGCATTAGAGTTTTGTTCATCAACATTTGTTCAGCAGATGTTTTTAAACATTTATTGAGCTCTTATTATATGCCAAGTACTATTTTTTTAAGAAAGAAGGAGAGAGAGAGAGAATCCATTTTTATTGAGTTTCCCCCATGGCTTTCATTGCTCTGACACTTAGTTGTGTAAGTGGGTGCTTGGGTTTGAACCCATGTGCTTGTACATGCTGGGCAAGCACAGTAACCTCCAAGCCACAGCTCCAGCCCCCGAAGCAAGTACTATTTAATACTGAGTTAGTATAGTGGTGGATAAGAGAAAGGGATCTTTGCTTCTATGGAGTTTACACTCTAGTGGGAAGATAGGACATGAGCAAAAGACTAGAAAATCTAAAAAGTAATGAGTTCCATGCAGAGCAAGGGGAAACTGATGATAAAGACTAGACTGGAAGACCAGAGAAGGCTACAGGGTGGGAGAGTGACTTAGAAGATGAGACATTAATGACAAGAAAGAGGCAGTTGGGGAAGACCTGGGAAGAGCAGGGAAGAAGAGGCTCTAGACAGAAGGAGCATGATGTGTCAAGAAGGCTGAAGGGACTGGGCATGTCTCAGAAGCAGAACTTAGGCTGCATGGCTGGGACCTGCAGAAGAAGAATAATAGGGCAAAGAATGAGGTTGGAGAGGTAGGCAGAGGGACCAGAGCATGTCAGCCTTTGTAGGCACAGAAAGAAGTCTGGCTTTAACTCCAAGAGAATAGAAGCCTTTCAGGGTACTTTAAAGGAAAAGTTCGTTGACCCCCAATCTAGATTGTAATGACAAATAGGAGGAAACATGAAAAATGAACCATATCTGCACATCTAGGAGGCAGTGCATTCCAAAGAATATCCATGGTCTGCTGTGTGCTCTATTTTCCAAACGCTCAGTAAAAGAGAAGACCCAGGTGTAAAGGTATGATTAATAAAAGGAAGCATTTGAAATGCACTTGAAAGGTTATTGTTACACAAATTAACCGGTATTATGTAAAATTTATATAGTGGCCATATTTCCATTATATTCATCAATAATTTTATTAAATTTATCTGCTTGAGATACATAAATTCAGTGTAAGGGAGAATAAGTAATAGAGAACAAATATATCAATAAATTGGAAGAGTCATGAAAAATTCAGGGTCCAGCCTTGAAGTGAGTAACTATTAATTTGCCATTAAAAATCCTCTTGTTCCAGTGCCAGGTGCTAGGATGTACCATGGTAGATTCAACAAAGTCCCTGCTTTCGTGAGACTTTGAATTTTATGTTTTTTGGGGGGAAGTCGAGAGGATTTACTGCCTCCAGTTTAATGTCCATATCTTGATGTGAAAGAAAGAAGACCCTCTCCACCTTTCTCAGAACACTTTATCTTCACCTATAGGAAGAATTGCAAAAAACATGGATTTTTTTCCCTAGGATCTTAATTGCCATCTGCCAAAAATGTTCATATAAATATTCAAGTTTATTATAATTATGATGCAAATGGCACTTGACCATGGCACCTTCCCTCACATACATTTCTTATAGTTGTACATAATAGTGGGAGCATTCTTTTGTAATACAGAAACTTCCTCTCTGTATGCAGAAGCTCCTGAGTATGTGATGATAATATTTAAAGAAGGGACTGCATCAGGCTGGAGATTGTGAAGATTGTGTCTCTAGTTATCAATATTTCTTTTCTTTTCTTTCTTTCTTTCTTCTTCTTCTTTTTTTTAATGTGTCAGGGAATGAACCCAGAGGAGCTTAGTCACTGAGCCATATCCCCCAGCCCTTTATATATTTTATTCTGAGACAGGGTCTTGCTAAGTTGCTTAGAATTTCACTAGTTGCTGAAATTGGCTTCGAACTTGCTATCCTACTGCCTCAGCCTCCCAAGCCACTGGGGTTACAAACATACATCACCCAGCAGTTACCAATGTTTCTATGTCAGTGATTCTTAATTGTGGTTTTATGAGTGTCCTAAGGGTACTTATATGGATGTCCAAAATTTTAGTGTGAAATTTAAGCAAACTATATACTTTACATGAAAGCGTCAACAAAACAAGGAGAGGAGTGTGGCAAAATAAAACTATAGTTATAGGATGACCATTAGCCAAGAATTTTAGGGACTCCCTGAGGGTCAGGCTGGTTTGCACATAGTTTTGGGGACTTGTAGCATTTTCATTTTCATCAAATCTAATTTATTTATTTACTTCCCAGTTTAAAAAATCCAGATTTGAGGTTCAAATCCAGATTTGAGTTGTACATGTAAATGGTGTGCAACTAGAATTCATACAGAAAGAAATCCCACATAATGTCACTAGAAACAGTTTTATAAAACACAAAGACAAAAACTGTCCATTCCAGTGGAGCTGGGAGCAAAGGATACCTGGGTCAAGATTCATGATTATTTTTTACACATTGTTTAGAACAAAAAGGAGAGCATATATGAGTCAATAGACCTGATTCTGGCCTGACAATCAGAATGCAGGAGAGAAAGGGTGAAGCAAGAGAGAGAGAGAACCAAGAGGAAAATACGTGGGAAAGCAAGAAATATTTAACAGAAAATCTGACTTTTTTATTCTCACAATCCTTGTTCTCAAGGTACCACTCTCTTTCAATGCTTTCCCCCATGTCAATGAAAATCTAAGTTTTCTTTTCACTAAGCACCATCAACCAAAATCAACACAGTTCATTTTACTGGGAATTTAGGCGAAGGAAATAAGGACAATCTAATTTTCCTTATCAATACATGGTGGAAAGTTACCGATTTATTTTCATTGCTAATTAATCTTACTTTTATCAATTTTATGTGTATTTTTGAGGATTTATATTATCATTATTCATATTACAACCCCTTCATATGTTTTTGAAATTCCAGACCCAAGTGGATAAAAGGAAATGATGAGAAAGTTATAAACAAAATGTGGAGATAAAATAGAATAAAATACCACCCTGACTCCCCCCCTTCTGTAACTCTACTGTGAAGTTTATTATTCCATTTTGTAAACTATTTTGTGATTGGGTTTTTAAAATCAACAATTAGTTACCTCAAATATGTTGAGTCAGACAGTGTTCCATAGATATCAGAATAACCCCTATTCCTTTTCAAATGTTTAAGAAACTAACAAGTTAGGAAAGGGAAATAGACACTAAAATGTTACTTAACCAAATTCTACACGGGATTGCAAAACTAATTCAATAAATAAAACATTATACTCCCATTCTACTTGGCCCTTATAAAAATGTTGCTAAGCCACGGTCTTTGATTTTGTATTTGGAAGTATGGGTTTTCACACAGTTGAGACCACACTTGAGGGGAAGGGCCAAAAGCCACAAAAGAGAAAACATTTTGGTTCAACTTTGTGCTTGGTGAGCTTTTTTCCCCCTTATAAAATTTACAAATTAAGGAATATATTTCTACATACTATCACAGTCCCCCTAGTTAGGGGTAACAAAATAGATATGTCTTCAATTTGGAAAATGCTTTTCTATTACTCACTTATTTTATGAAACAAACACACTAACCATTGTCTCCTGAACGTAACAAAAGTTCCCACAGGCTAAGGCATTCTGTATTGACTCTTTTTTTAATTTTTACTTTATTTTTTTCATAGATACCACTTGAGAAATCAACTTCTCTCTCTTGCTGATGGTCTGGTGGGAAATATCTACTATTTGGTTCAAGTCTAATTACAGTGGGAAGAATGAAATATCTAACTGTGGTTGTGGAGAAATCATCAATGCAGAAGCTGAGTGAAGGAAGGAGAGGAAACTTTATGCTGATCTCTTTCTACTGGAGGTTACCGAGGTAACATTAGGTGGTTTAAAGACAGAGGAGGAAATAACATTGAATCACAAGTTAATGTCCTTTCAGTTCTTTTTCACTGCTTCTGTTAACATCAAGGAGAAAGTTTGCATCTGGTGCCAGTTTTCACACCCTTAGTTTCCCTCATATCAAAGGGTGATTTCCTTAGGTAGATGAGTGCAGAACAAATAAAAAATTCAGAACAATAGTTTGTTTTTACACACATGAAGAGTATGTAAAAGTGATTTTTCTATTAAGATATCAATCTTTTTAAACTTGTAAATGTATTTGTTTGGATAAAAAGTAAAGTAATTTAAATTATTAGGTAACAAAATCAATGCATGAAAATGACAAATATTGTGAAATGATGGATTTGGAACACATGGCTTAAGTCCTCTAAATAGAGAGCAAATCACCTTCTTTAGCTTCTTTCTTTTTCATCCTTCCATCTTCCTCTTCCTCTTCCTCTTCTCTTCCTTTCAACCTTCTATCTTTCAACAAAATATATAGTTAGTGCATAATGTGTCTGATGTTTTGTTACAAATTGTGAACCCAGAAATATGAAGATAAATATCATCATTATCATCTTCCCTCTCAACCTGCTCAGTTTCACTGGATAGACAGATATGCAAACTATTATTATGCGGTGAGAAATTTGATGTGTATGCAAGGTATAATGTAGCCCAGAGGAGGGACAATCACGACAGAAACAAGGGTAGGTATCAGGTTTCAACTTTGGGAATCAGTCCTATGAAATCCAGGCCAAGTTCATAAATATGCCCTTGATTTATTCAGCAAACCTCTGTTGAGCTGGAGACTGTTAGGTACTGGGGATTTGGACGTGAAAAAGATATAATTGAAGCATTAAGAAGCTACTTTTTGGGCTGGGGATGTAGCTCAATGGCAGAGTGCTTGTACCAAGCACTAGGTTCAATGCTCAACACCAGAACAAACAACAACAAAAGAAGCTACTATTTGAAGAGGGTACAGACGAGGAAGAAGTAGTTGTGCAGGTCTATATCCTTTGTTTGAAAGCCTGGAAGTCAGGTTGCTCACAAGTCTGAATTGTGAGAACAGTAATACGGTGTACTAATTGTATATCACATAACACCCATATGGGATCTGGGTGGTAAGTACGCTAGACTTAAAACAAACGGTCATGCTAAATGAAAAAAAAAATGCCTCAAATCAATTTGATTTAAGGTTCTGTAGTTTAAAAAAATTTCAATCACAGAAAAGTGTTTCAAAACAGTCTTTAAAATAACTGAAGGCAAACTGTAGGGTGTTTTGGAAGAATAAAGAAAGGGAAATGAACTACACTTTAACAGAAAATGGATCCTTGATGATGTTTTTCTGAATGGAGTGTTCATGGGTGAGCAGGAGTTAACCAGATAGAGAAGATGGAGTGGCAGAGGACTCCTGGATGGGAAGAAGGGCTTTCTAGGAAAGGGAATAGCCTGCAGAAAGACCATGGCCTTGGTGCCTGGGTGAGCGTAAGTGATTCTGGGTGTGTGCAGAGTGCTTGAGACATATGGAAAAGGGACAAAGATGGAAACATTGATGCACAGCAACAGAGATCTGGTGGAAGAAGCAGACAGGGATCCACACAAACCTTGCTCTGAAGTAAGAAGAAAACTACTCCAAAATTTTAATAGTGTGTATCTATATGAACAGTTATGCAATTTTAGGAAAATCACAATATCAGAAAATAGAACTGATGCAATGGGGCTAGGGATCGTAGCTGTCTAGGTGAAAGATAATGAGAAAATGCAATTTTTTTTTTTTAAAGAGAGAAGGACAGTGAGAGAGAGAGAGACAGAGAGAGTCAATTTTTTTGTATTGAGTTTTTCACATGGCTTTTGTTGCTCTGACACTTAGTTGTGTACATGGGTGCTGGGGTTTGAACCCATGTATTCGTGCATGCCAGGCAAGTGCTGTAACCACTGAGCCACCACTCCAGCCCCAGAAAATGCAAATTGACATGGTTTGACCCAAAATAATTGCTCAATAAATTACAGTAATTACAGGGTTAAAGGCTGGGATAGAGTGAGAATGGATAAAAAGAGACCACCTTCCTCCTCCTCCTCTTTCTCCTCCTCCTCCTCTTCCTCCTCCTCTTCTCTCCTCTTCTTCTCCTTCTCCTTCTCTTTCTCTTCATCTTCTGTGCTGGGGATTGAATTTAAGAGGGTGTATTTTATAGACTTGGGGCTTAGAATGTGATTAGACTGGGAGGTGGGGGCAGAATTTTCTCTCTTCCTTTCAAAACATGTGTTGCTTGGTAGTGCCATTAATAGGGTAAGGAATATTGTAGAATGCATGATTCTGTTGTCCTTAGGGCTAGAAAAAGAAATTATGTGTTCCATTTTAGGTGAGATGAAACAGGTTTGGGGAATTGGAATTTGTCCTTAGTTGCCTCTAAAAGTCATTAGTGATCAGGGAATTTGTCCTTAGTTGCCTCTGAAAGTCATTAGTGATAGTCAAAGGCTTCGTGTGGATGAGATCACAGAGATACTGTATATGAGGTGAAGAGTAGGGGAGAGTGAGGGCACAATATGAGGAGCTACTTTAAGGAGAAGGCAATGATCAATCATATAACTAGCTGAGAAAAGGTCTAGACAGGTCCTTGATGGATGTGGCAAACAGAGGTCAACTATGACTGAAAAGAACAGTTTCAGTAGCTGAGGAAGGCAGAGCCCTGCTGTCAGTGAATAAAAAATTGTGCAAGAAAGTAGGGACAGCATTATCAACTACTGTCCTTTAAAGATGCTTGGCTGTGCTGGGTATGGTGGTGCGTGCCTGTAATCCTAGCCACTCAGGAGGCCGAGGCAGGAGCATGGCAAGTTTAAAGGTAGTCTCAGCAACTTAGCAAGGCCTTAAACAACTTAGTGAGACCCTATCTCAAAATTTAAAAAAAAATAAAAAGAGTTGGGGATGTGGCTGAGTGGTTAAGCACCTCTGGTTTCAATCCTGGACCAAAAGCAAAGCAAAGCAAACAAACACAACTCGGCTATGAAGAGAGGGCAGAGAGAAAGAAGGTTAAGATTCAAGGTAAGCATAGGTTGCATGGAAAGGTTTTTGATTTACTCTTTTATTATTTTAAGAGAGAGGGACAGTGAGAGAGAGATAAAGAAAGAATCAATTAACTTTTATTTACTTGTCCATCTGGCCTCTGTTTTTCAGACATTTAGTTATATATGTGGTGCTGCGGTTCCAACTTGGGTCCCTGCGCATACCAAGCAAGCATTTTAACTGCTGAGCTACTGCTCCAGCACTTCTTTTAGTTTTTAAAGGCAGGATTGCTGCTGCCAGACTTCCAGTTACTTCTTGCAGTCAGCTTTTCAGTGCTGTTGCAGCCTGCCTCTGGAGGAGAGGACATGTCTGTGATGCTCCTAAACACATGTATTTCTCAGAAATAGATGTCCAGATAAGCAGACTGAACTGGAACAGCTCTGCAGGAGAGCACCTTTTTCTGGGCTGTCTCCCAGGTGTTGCTTGTTGAGGTAAGTTCCTGTAGTGCGTTTACACCTTCCTCCTACTATCATTTACCAGATTGCTTGCTTGCTTCTTGTTTCAGATGACTCTTGGGGCTGAATTGGTGCAAGAAAACTGGCTTGTAAAATACATGTGTGTGCAGGATTTACCAAGATAACTCTTCACAAGCTACCCCCACCTTCTTCTTGTAGCTTGTCTTATCTTTTCCACACATCCAACTGAGCTCAACCAATTTCTTTGGGTGTCTGAGGGGAGGAAAGCAAGAGGCTAGGCACAGTGGAAGATATAAGGCAGGGTCCTTCCCCCTGTGGATCTTAAAATCCAAGGCACAGGACAGCCTTTTCCATAATGATAATAGTAGTACTTAAACTTCTGGGAACACACAGATGCTTTTGAAAAGTTGATGAAAATTATGTAAATTCTCTATGAGACAACATAGAGAATTTAATATAAAATTTGAATTTTATATTAAATTTGTAGACTTACTGAATTCTGAAGTGGTTTATAAAGATTGAAGTCTGACCAGGTGGGCACAGTGGCATATACCTGTAATCCTTCTACTCTAGAAGATCAAGCAGGATGATTGCAGGTTTGAGGCCAGCTTTGGCAAATTAGCAAGATTCTGCCCCAAAATAAAATATAAAAATGGCTGGGGATGTAGCTCAGTGGTGGAGCATGCTTGGGTTCAATCCATAGTAGCAGGAAACAAAACAAACAACAACAAAAAACCAGCCCCACCTGCAGAGTCCTTGCTGTGTTATGAGTGTGTGACCTTGATAAATTAGTTTCTGAATTTCCATATTGTGCTGCCTATCATGCAAGGATTCTGTGAGGACTAAAAGAGATAACACCAACAAGGTGCTTAGCACAGGGTTGGAAACAGGTTTATGCTTTCAGCTTTATGTGTATTTTGGAAAAAATGAGGTAGGTGTCAAATGGGAGGCATGGCTAACTCACTGTAGTGTTCTATGGTTAGGGAGTTTCTCTGGCCCTTAGTTGTCCCTACTTGGCAAAAATGTTGTTTCACACACTTCAATCATTCTCTATCTTACCTTTACAATTTTTGTTTTATCCCAGTCCCACCTGAACTACTACTCTGAAATATTTTTCCCACTTACATATTCTTGCTTAAAAGAGAAACTTTGGATCCCTACCATAAATACAAAACCACTTTCACTTGCCATAAGTAGAAAGCAACAGTAACAGGGAAACTGAACAAGGAAAGTGAAACAATGTTACAAATTATAGTTAGATCCCAAGTGCTTGCCCGGGGCGTGCTTTCTGTGTGATTAAAAAGGGAGATTAGCTACTATTTTAGGGGAAACTTTCTCCTTGTATCAGAAGATCTGAAAGATAATGGAAAAGGGAATACATTTCTGGCCATGTGACAGTCATTTACTGTCTTGCTGGGTGCACCAATTAAACGCATCTCTCCGGACCACAGCGAAGGGAGTTCTCCTCCTTTAGGAAAACGCGGTGGGGGTATGGTAAATACTGTGTGCCCCTGTACAACTGCCCCGTCAGGCTTGTGGAGGACAAAAGTGCTGCAAATCCTTGTTATCTGAGCTCCCAGAAACAAGGATATTCAGAAGTTCTGCTCTCTATTTCTTTGCTGGCTGAGGCTCAGTGCCTACCTCACACCCCGGACAGCTCCAGAGTTTTATTTCTTAATTGGACACTTAACTGAGGCACTCTGAATGCTGCATACGCTCAATGGGGTGGAAGGGAGGCTGCGGACATTGTTTCAACGGTGTCTGCCTGGCAAAAATTGTGTCTACACAGATTGTACTCCGTAGATTAATAATCATAAAAAAGCAAAAGCAAAAATGATAAATGATTTTACTGTCTTAAGTTCTAATAAGGATCAATTAATCAGAGAACATTATTTTATTATTATGATAGGGGTGGCTAATGGAATTAAATTCAGCAGTCCTGAGTTAATAAGACTCCCCATGGCTCAGATCCTGGAGCAACCTCCGCAGCCCCTAGTCCATGCGAGTCACCCCTCACTGTCCCCTCCTCCCCGTCGCTGCGCAGACCCCCGTGGCTGGCCAACTGGGCATGCTCGCGGGCCGGGCGACCGCCGAGCGGCTGGAGCGCAGCGCTGGGCTGCCCGGCCCGCCGCGCCTCCACCTGAGCGGGGCCCGCCCCCAGCGCACCGGCCGCGCGGGCACCTGGCGGGCGCCGAGGACACAGCAGGGGGAGGAAGCGCCACGCCGTCCGGGCATCGCGGATCCCTCCTTGGCGTTCCGGAGTCGAAGCTGAACTTTTTCCCAAGAAGTCTCACATTCCGGGACTGGAGAAGTGGGACCGGGGCAGGAAGCGAGTTTCTGGAAGGAGCGGGAGCGGCGGCAGCAGCAGCAACAGCAGCTGCACAACATGGCCTCCTCCACCACCTCCTCCCCTGCTGGCGCCGAGAGCGCCCCTCCTGCCCAGGTGAGCGCCGCGCCGCCCCCCTACCTGTGGCTTCCTTCCCCTGCGGGGCGCAGGGACTCGGGAGGTCGGGTGACCTCGGGCGGGGATGGCGGGAGTCCTGGGGATGCGAGGGTGCTACCTGGAGCCGCGCTTTCTCGGGGGCGCCGGGCGGCACCGCGAGGGCAGCGGGGGTGACCCGATTCCTGCGGTTAGAGGGGGTCTGGCTGCGCCCGAGAGCACTGAACTGAAGTTTCGGTCCCCGGTCGTGAGTTCCTAATCTGCCCTAGAACCCGAGCATCCCGAAGAAGCCTAGAGGGCCCAAGGACTTGGGACTTCTGTTTGGAAACATTTGTTTAGAAAAAGAAAAGTATGGCCCACGGCTCAGGGCCGCCTCAGCTCGAGTCTTTGGGCTTCTCTGTTCTTGGCGCTCTCCTCCAACTCGGTGCCAGGCTGAACCCTTCCTCAGGACCCGACCCAGGTAGGGTGCACGTTCGACCCAGAATCATCTGGTTCTGAAAACTACCTTCAGAGTTAGGCGTTTTTTTTTTACTTTTTTGAAGGTGAGTCGAGATACTTCAGGCCAGTGATGAAAAAGTATGCACTTTAAAGATTGGAGCATAGAATACAGAGTAGTGCAGATATAGTGGCAGTACTGACGCGCGGCTTGTGGTAGGGTTGCCTCCGCCTATCTCTGGAAACCCTCTGAAAGCATGTGAGTTCTACACACCAAATAAAAACCAGGTGTTTGATGAGCAAAACCGCAGCTTGAAGATACGGCTCTTTCCTCCCACTCCACCGCCCCCAGCAGATTGCCACTTTAAACCCAGAGGCATTTAATAGCAATTTTGGAGCTGCCATTGTGTGTGTAATATAGGATAATTGGTTTAAAACACTCGCTTAAGTTTGTTCGTGTGCAGAATGCCTGTGGAAGGGTACCCAAGAAACAATAGAGGAGGAGGGAATTTTACCCTTCACACACCTTTGGAGGCTTAAAAAATCTATTTCAGGAAAAGATAAATATTACTGTTTTTTTTTTAAATGCACTTTTGAGTAGTCTTGAAAACAAGAGTTTACCTGGTTTCACATCATCTTGCACCTATCATGCCTTTTCTTTGGTTGCCATCTCTAAAAATTCCCAGAGAGTCAAAAAATCTTCAAAGGAAGACATAATTTTTGACAGCCAATGGGTGGCTTTAATGCTACCTTGATGCTGAGTTTTAATGCTACTTCACTTGTTTGAAAATAAGTGTGTCTGATTTTGGAAGCGATCACTTGCACTTAGAAGTGTAGAGGAGTCCTTGTAGGATTATGCCAGATCTTATTCCAGGAGAGTAGGCCAGAGCAAGTAGACTTTTTAGTAGAAGATGAAGGAGACAGTCTCAGAGTGGACACAGATTGCTGCTTTAGCAGCTCAGGCCTCTTTATAATCTGCTGACCTGGGCTCAAACCAGTGTACTCCAAAGGAAAAAAAAATTCTATATTGAAAGTGGATATAACGCTAAAGCCACAGTCCTGAAACAAAGCAATTGGTTGACTCTCTCTAATCCAGTCACTAATATCTAAAGGGCCAAATTCTTCTTCTTCCCAAATGGGTGGAGAGTGAGTAAGTTCACCGAGAGCCTG